>ML814539.1:174889-188948 GCA_009831015.1 Picea engelmannii | reverse complement strand
AAACGATTAATACACTTACCATTGGTTTCATTGGTCAGGCAAATGACATGATTGTTAAACTATACAATAGTGGGTTGAACATCTATAAACGTCGGCGGTTGTACCTTCACAATAACTATTATGCATGGCAGAAATAAGCTCCACCACCTTCGCACAATATCATTAATGTCTATCCCTTATCCCTGCTTCACCTCTGTTAGCTCGAGTAACCCTTTGTGCACTCTGCGCCTATGTGTGCTATGATCCAAACCCTGGACTTACCGTGTGCTCAGCTCCATGGCACCGATGGTGCGAATAGAGCCGAATGGTAGCCAAGCCTTGCTACTATTCGACAATGCATGGAAGGACTTGGAGGATAACGGTTGGCTCACCTTTGTACAACGATTCGAGGGTTTTAATTTATTTGTTGCACAACAGTTCGATCTAACTTTTGATGGTTGTAGAGACAAGGTGGGAAACATTCAATTTGAAATCAATGAGGAGTTTATTAGTTCTGCTACAGGGTTACCATCCTCGGTCCAACATTGGTTTAAATACTCTAAGGTCGAGGAGGTGCCATGGCCGCTACTGATTGTCTCGCGAAAGGTCACATCTTGTGATAGAGGTATGACCATCTCTCCACTTAAACCACGATGGCATGATATTTTGATGGTGGTTAAACAATTCGTGACCTGTGAGGGTCGATATGGACTCGTTTTTCTCTACCACCTATGTTTGTTAATGAATTTTATGGGATACCCGTTGAATATTCCCTTCTACTTCCAGCGTAGCCTATATAAAATGTCAAAAAGGTTTAAAAGGGAGAAGGCCGATAGTAGCCTGTTCCACCATGGACTAATCAGACTTATCATTGTTCATCACTTAAGTCACCATGGTGATAGTTGGCGAGCTTTTATCGCTCTAAATGGTTTTGATGATACAGACCCTGTCCAGATTGACAAGCCTGTGATTAATGAAGCCAAGGTGGAGCTAGCTGTTCCCTTCCATGTCCTACTTCCTTCTCCTAAACCTTCAGTCGACCCTGATGTTGACTTACCCAATGCTATAACTGAGAAGATTGAGGCTATTAAAAATCCTGTAAGCAAAAAGGCAAAGTCAAACCATACTGTTGATGGCAAAGGAAAAAAGAATGCTCGGCTTATGTCGAGAATGGCTAGGAATACGCCTAAAACTAGTGTTGAGCAGAAGCCCATAGTCCTTAGTGAGGATTCAGACTCTGACATAGAATGCTTCCTAGCTAGCGAGTACCCTTACTCACAGGGTCTGTGCTCTGAGCCACCTTATGAATTTGTTTCGAATCTTCCCCCTTGAATAAGAAACAATCCCAGTTACCCAAGGATCAAATTACCTAACGAAACCCTCAGCAATGTAACCAAACCCTCACCTGCACTTTCGAAGCCCGGACAGTCATCCTGTGACCAATGTGATATGTGGTTGGAACGATACTATATAGACGTCCCCTTATTATAGTCGAGGATCCAATCGCTGGAAAGTCAAGTTGCAGTGTTGACCAGCCAAAGGGACAAACTTCAAGCAACTGATAGGAAGCAGAGAACCACTGGGTCCATCATTTTTAAGAATGTTGAATCGACCACAACCGTTGTCAACTCCAAAATGTCATGATCAAGCCATCTTCTCGTCATACAGGTATAAATTTTGTATCAATTGCGTTTTCTGAATTCCTCGGATTAATATATTTGAATTTGGTTTTCGAATAGCTTTGTCTATCCTTTGAAATGGATTTGTCACAATGATGTTCATCCTATAAATTGTTTTCACTTTGCTAAAAATAAATGAAATTTCGATTTGGATACACGATTTGCTAATACCCAGTTTAGCCACTGATAGATTTTCATCGGATTTGATTCGTTTGTCTGTTAAGTTAACGAAATCGATGGTTTGCTTTCAAGTGAATTTGTTTGTATCCAATTTGAACAGGAAGTTTTTCATGCTGAATTTAGAGCACGATCATGTTTGATTTGGTTTAATTTCGTTATGGTTATATTATATCGGCTCTAATTCAGTTTGTATGCCATGATTTTGGAACAACTTCGTGAGTTTAAATTGATATAATCTTCTAAATCGGGAATACAACTCAGATTGATAATGATTTTGAAACAACGACTCTGTTTTTCATGAAAACAATGTTTTCATTCAAGCTTGTGCAAACACGCCTTAATCGTGGAACAATTTTGATTCACGATGACTATGTTAAACCCCAGTTGTTCGATTTGCTTGATTGGATTGCTATGTATCTTCAGTTAGCATGATTGATTTTATGAGTTTTATTCGTATCAACAATAGACTTGATTGCAGCTCTGTTAATTTTAATTTTCAAACGAGTTTGTTAACTCAGACCGACTTATGTCATTTTTGTCAAATTCGTATGAGGAAATTCGGGTAATAGTCGTTTCAAAATGAATTCAAGAAATGATTTCGTGAATGATTTTGTCTGCCCCAATTTGCAATAGAAAGCAATCGGATAATTATTACGAACTCTGTTATCAACTAATTGATCCTGTTATGATCTCGTTTGTGAACATTTACGCACCAGTTTTGATTTAACTCGCTCGTGGCATGGATCGTTTATTATATCAATACAGTTATGTCGATTTGAAAATGATCTTGTCTGGATTCGATCGTGTTTCCTATTGATGAGGCAATATAACGATTGCCTATGATTTGTTTTTATTGTATTGATTTTAATTTGATATGAAACGATTTCATTACTATTCGTTACGATTATGTGCACTCGATTATGTGGCAACAAACGAAACAGAGTATATGCATCTCTGTAATCATTTGATTTTAGTTTAGTTTTGATCTCGAATTGGTATAACAATATCGATTTGAATGATTCATTTGTATTTCAAATAGCTATTAGATACTTGTTATTAGTTGGATTTAATTCTTAAATGATTTGAATTGATTTTAATGCTGATTCTGTGTCTTATCTAGACTAGCTACAGAATCACAAGATTTTGTAGTTGGTCTATAGAATTAGATTTTTATCATTTCCTTTAACAAAATATCCTCCTAACTTGTTCATTTTTACCCCTTTTCAGGTACATCCGAATTGCATTGGACATGCTGGACAATCTAGGCGACATTTATGTGATTTAGTTTTTATTTTAGGTTTCTAGTTTAGTCAGACTTGGGATATCTTCCCATATTTTCTGTAAACAGTTTGATAACTTCTACAGGGATGTTTTACCCTGTAGAAGGTCTTTAAATACTTATTATTTTTTGTAATAAGAGGCATCCTCACTTGTGGGAGAACCAGGCTATGGATTTCTAATACAAACTGAGACAAGAGTTGATGTTTTGCTACAACTTTCGCTTTCATAATATCAATCTTTTGTTTCAAGTTTATGCATGTCGTTTGCAGTTGATTATAGACTACTTTAGCTATCATAGTCTATTGCAGAATGATATGATTTAATTAATGTGCTATCCATATCTGATTTATTTCAATACTTAAAAAATACAGCAATTACTTTGTTCAGTTAATGAATGACAGATTTCTCTTCTTCATCGATTGAATTATTTTGTATAAGTCTTTGCATACAGGTTCATCTAACTGTGAAGATTTATAAATCATATGATTGTTGTAATTTTTATGTCTTGTTTGTCCTGTAATTATATTTAAGAGCACTACAAATTATCATTTACGAGAAGCACCTGGATAATTCGGTGCGGGTTTCCTCCCTCCGATTAGCTAAGACAATCATCATACACAGGACAAACCTGGAGCATTTCTCCAGGCCAGTTTGTGATTTATTTTCGTTAGTTTGTTTAGTATAATTTAAGTAGTTTAGTTGGATATATGTTTAGTTAGATTTATAGTTAGAATTAGTATATTAGTTGTTTAGTTTAGTTAGTTTTGTTTTATTTATGTTCATAAAATTATAAAATCAACAAAAAATATCTTTCTCTGTTTTAGGGCAGAATATAAATGAGTTTTTCAGGTTTTATTCAAATCTGTAAATTGTAGATATTGTACATTTTGTGAATAAGATTTATTTATGTTAGTAGATAGTTAATTAGTTAGAGTTAGTATAGTATTAGATAGTAGATTGTATATAGAATAGTTAGTTTAGTTTATTAGTTTGTTTTATTTTATTTTTTTTAGTTAGATTAGTTTAGTTAGTTTCAATAGTTATTTTAGTTAGATTAGTTAGTTTAGAATAGTTTTTATTTTTTGTTTTCTTAGGACCTTAGATCGGCTAACGGAGCCTCTAAACCTGTCAGGGTGGTTCATTCCAAATGGCTTGGGTTATTAGACAACCCCGGACCGGTTCCACTCTTCCAGTTGATGGACGGTCAATTTCGCCTATCAACAAATGGTGCTAGAAGGAGGGCCTGAATTTAATTAATGGCATGAGGCAGTCGCAAGATTCCTCCACCACCTAATCGCTCACCTATAGTGACAAGAAGCCATTCAAACGATAATATTCCCCTTCAAACAACAACCACTTCAACCGACGATCCACAGATCAGAGTTGAGCCAACAACCCCTAATCCTATAGGTGGTGACATACAAGAGATTGTTCGTCAATATCTTATTAAAACACATAGTGTATTAGCCCATTTGAGGCAACCTAACCATCCGTGGGGCCAACCTTTGGATTTCTCTGATATTAGAGAACAATTGGGAGGCACTGATCTCACTATGAATCCTTCAGATCCAATCTAAAATCCTGTTGCAGGAGGATCTGGGATACCCCCTTCACCACCTCCATCATCTCCTTCCTCTTCTGGAGAAGATTCCTCTGACGAAGGAGATTCCCCTTCTCATCCTTCCACACCCACTACACCAATGGAAAATTAGAACAAACCTGCTAGACCCTGGCTTGACCAGGATGCCGTAGTTGTACCTAGAGCTCAACACCCTTTACCTAAACATCTGGAGAAATGGCTTCCCAAGTTTGACCCTGACTCAAAATAGATCACTGAAGATCACATTAAAATTTTTATGTTAGCCATAAGAATCCGCAATGTCGAACATGAAGATGTTGTCTGTAGGTTGTTCCTGTATACTTTCGAGGGCAATGCATCCACATGGTAATTTTCACAACAACCCCATACCATCGTGTCTTGGGAAAAGTTCACGATGGAAAAGTTCGAGTCATGCCTTTTGGAAAAGTTCGGAGACGGTAAACCTCTGGAAGTCCTAGTCATGGATCATTCTAGCTTAATAATGAACCCAAAAGAAAAATTTAAAGACTTTAATCAAATATTCTTAACACTTAAAAACCGAATCCCTATGGATTCCATGCCAGCCGAGAGTCTTATAATAGCATACTACACTAAAGCTTTGCATCAAAGCATAGCTATTTGGGTTAAACGATCCAAGAAAGCCACATTGTTAGAAGCCTTCAAGGAGGCCAGCCAGATTGAAAAAGACATCCTTAGTCTTAAAGACTTTACTAGCAATGAAGCTGAGACTAGTGCTTCTTCCAAAAAGAAGATTGAAATCCTCCCCAGACCCACTCAAAGTAAAACACAACCTGAAAGCTCTGATTTGGAAAACTTAACTAAAGTTGTTCAAAAAATGTCAAATCAAGTTATAGACTTGAAAAGGTCGACCGAAGAAGCTTCCTCGAGCAAAGAACCTTATAAACCCCCGTTCCGAAAGCCTTTTCCTACCAACCGACCTAATCCAACCACAGAAGGCCTTAATCTAGAAAGTCTGCAATGTTCCCTTCAAACAATTCTAGAATCCCAAGATAACTTGATGCCTCCTGAGATCCCTGAGGAGGTAGTTGAACAAGAAACAGTTCAAGAAGAAGAGTCTTCTCCAAACATTTTTGGACACTTCTCGGATAGCATCTTTCAAGCTAACTTCGAGACAGTTCATCCTTATAATACCAGTAGTAAGACAACAAACAAACCTTCTTCCGAAAATACTACAACTTTTCCTCCAAAGCAGTCTAAATCAGCTGAGACTAAACAAAGTAATGTGAACCCCAAATTATATTATGATGTTGTTGAAGATCTTAAAAAGTTAAGGGCTAACATTTCTATTTATGAGTTATTGAAATTTCCATTTCTTCTACAAAAAATGTTACAAAATATCTCAGAGAATGGAAAAAATGGTAATTCTAATGGTAACAAGGTTGTGCAGAGCAAAGTTCCTCAGAAGACTTCCACTAAAAATAATCCCGATCCTCAAGATAAAGGAATCCTTCCTGTAAGTAATGTAAATAATGTAAATAATGTAGATAAAGTAGCTTTAGAAACTGCGAGTAAAAATCCACAAGATACTACTCTTAGTACTCGCAAAAATGTACCTCTGTTTTTGTTAACCTTTGAAATCTTTAATAGAAACGTGCACAATTGTATGGTAGACTCAGGAGCATCATCCAATGTGATGTCATGGTCTGTATGCCAGAAAATTAACGTAGAAGTTGAACCCTCCACTTTAAAAATCATACAACTTGATCGGACAAATGTTAAAGTTATAGGTGAACTAAAGAATGTGCTTATTAGATTATCGTCTAACCCTAAGGTTCATCAAGTTATTGATATAATTGTTGTGGACATTCCAGAAGTGTATGGTCTGTTTTTAAGCAGGGACTAGTCAAAGCAACTACATGGTTATTTTGCAACAGATTGGTCTCATCTATGGCTTCCAGAGAACGACAAGCCTAATAAAATCAAAGTAAATCATGAGCACTACCTTAAGTTCACAATCAAAGATTTGAGCGATCCCAATGAACCATATACACCTTCTGCTGATTCACCTGAAGTACAAGGGATGGACACCTTCTTCGGCAATTTCATGGTCGAGGCTTCAACTATCACCAATCCAGAACAACAGTCCGAGATTGTAGCATATATGCAGCCAACAGCTTCCACGCAAGAGTCCCATGTACCCGATGCAAATCAAATTTGGTCTCTTTATTTCGACGGGTCAAAGTCCAAAGAAGGAGCTGGCACAGGCTGCGTCATTATCGATCCAGCAGGTAACAAAACATTGATGGCATGTAGGTTGGAATTTGAATGTACTAATAATACTGCAGAATATGAGGCTTTACTGCAAGGTTTCAGAAAAGCTTTGGATATGCACATTCAAAATTTAACCGTCTTTGGCAACTCTGAAATAGTGGTTACACAGGTAAGAGACTCTATCCACTATCTGTCTCTGCATCTCAAAAGCTACCAGTCTGAGGTATGGAATTTAATGAATAACTTTTCTGCTTTCAATATAAATTCTATTCCTAGATTGAATAACTATGAAGCAAATTTATTAGCTAATGTAGCTTCTAAACTTCTTCCTGTAGAAGGCTTGTCCCCAGACGCATTCTCCGTCAAGCTGTTGTTCTGACCATCCGTCCTCAACAACATCACGAACTGGAGAGTATTTGACGACGACCAGCAGATTATTAACTTTCTGCACATGGAAGAAACTTTTCAAGGTGCGGTGATAGACGAACACATGCACGATGACAATTTGCGTGATTTCACGGTAATACCAGATCCGAGAACTCCTGAATCTTCATCGGATATGGTAAACTCGATCCCTAAATCTGTAGTTAGATTAGAGAAGTTTTATGATTCCCAAGATAAATTTAAAAAGACGGTCAATTGTAAAACCAATAGTTCCTCGTTATCTTATAAAAAAGTAAACTTAGGAACTAATGAAAATCCTCAGTGCATTAATCTAGGGTTGGGATGTTCTCAACAAGAAAAAGATGCATTTATTAAATTGTTCAAAGAATTTAAATATGTCTTTGCATGGACGTATGATGAACTTAAAACTTTTGACCCTAACATCATACAACATGTCATTCCAATGAAGCCCCAAACCTTACCCTTTCAACAAAAATTGAGGAAAATGCATCCTAAACGCAAACCGACCGTTCAAAAAGAATTGAATAAGATCCTAAATGATAAGATAATTTTTCTTGTTAGGCACACTCAATGGGTTTATAACCTTGTCCCAGTCCGGAAGAAAAGTGGGGAAATCTGACTCTGCGTCGATTTCCGAAACCTTAATAGAGCGTCTGATAAAGACAACTATCCTGTCCCGCCCATGGAACAGATCCTTCAACAGGTGTCTAGTTCTGAGAGTCTATCCTTACTGGATGGTTTCTCAAGACACAACCAAGTCCTGATGTCTCCACCAGACCAACTTAAAACTACCTTCCGTACCCCGTGGGGCACATATGCTTATCGTAAAATGCCCTTTGGATTGATTAATGTCGGTGTCGCTTTTCAGAGAGCAATGGAAATTGCTTTCCGAGGCTTAATCAATCAGTCCATCGTAGTTTTCTTAGATGATGTGACTGTATTTTCTAAAAACAAAAACGATAATCTATCTCACTTATGAGTCGTCCTACTGTGATGTTGTAAATACGACATCTCCTTGAATCCTAAAAAATCCATCTTTGCAGTAGAACAGGGTAAACTCTTGGGATTCATTGTGTCTAGTGAAGGGATGATTATTGACCTCGAAAGGACTCAAGTCATCGTGAAACTCCCCCCTCCTACATCCAAAAAATCTATGCAATCTTTCTTAGGCCAGATTAACTTCATGAGAAGATTTGTCCCCAGTTTCTCTGAAATGGTCAGGCCTTTACATAATCTGATTAAGAAAGACACCCAATATCACTGGGGACCCCTAGAAAATCAAGATTTTAATGCAATAAAGAAGGCCATAATAGATGCTCTGTCACTCATGAGCCTATATTTTTCTCAAGACTTTACACTCTACACTTTTGCTTCTGACCGTTCCTATGCCGTCATCTTAACCCAAAAGAATGTCGAGAACAATGAAGTACCTATTTCCTTTATGAGCTCTTCTTTCAAAGGCACTGAACTTAATTACCCAATGGTAGATTGGAAAGCTTACGCTGTTTTCAAAGCAGTTAAGCACTTTCGTTCCTATCTTTTGATGTCAAGAACGAAAGTCATTGTCCCCTACCCAGCCGTTAGGAATTTGTTAGTGCAGAAGGAACTAGGAGAAAAGAGGGCCAACTGGGTCACCTCCTTGCAGGAGTATGAATTGGAAATTATCCCAGCTCAGATAGTGAGAGGCCAAGGATTATGCAATTTAGTTGCCGATTCAGCAGCATGACAACAAGAAGAAGGCGATATGTCAAACCTAGGACAACACGATCAAAGTCTAATCTGTTGCGCACAAAACCCTGTTAGTCCTTGGTATGACGATATAAGATCCTGTATTGAACATGGGTCAGCCCCATGTCACCTGGATCCCGCTAAAATAAGAGCGTTGATATTAAAGTCTACCTCCTTTCATCTAGTTAATGGTATCTTGTTTCGTCAAAGTTTTGACGGCGTACTGATGCGTTGTCTTGAAAAAGATGAAGCAGAAAAAGTCTTGCTAGAGTTGCATGCAGGAGAAGCTGGCAATCATTTTGGTGGTGAAACCACTGCTCATACGATTTTAAGAGCCGGTTATTACTAGCCTACGCTTTTTAGAGATGCCCATACCTTGTGTCGTAAATGTATCATTTGTCAGAAAGCATCAGGGCGGTTACAAAACCCAGCCTTTCCTTTGCAGCCCGTTTCAGTAGATTGTCCTTTTCAGCAGTGGGGCCTTGCTATCATAGGTCCAATCAACCCCCCGTCCTCACAACAACACAATTTTATTGTGACAAACAAAGATTACTTTACCCGATGGTCTGAAGCCACTGCATTAAGAACTATCAACTCCAGTTAGGTAATTGCCTTTCTAAACTCGAATATTATCACTCATTTTTGTATCCCTGACTGTTTAGTATTCGATAACGCTTCTTACTTTTCCTCTCTTGAGATGAGAGATTTCTCTTTGGAAAAAGGAATTAAGTTGAAGTATTCTACTAGCTATTACCCCCAGGGCAATGGATTGGCAGAATTGACAAACAAGAACTTGATTAAAATCATCAAGAGAACGGTGGTTGAAAATCACAAAAATTGGCACAACGCACTGTTGAACGCACTATGGGCTGATAGGATAACACCAAAAGATACTGTAGGTAACTCCCCCTTTTTTGTCATTTATGGCAGGGAAGCAATTATGCCACCTCACATTCTTCTTCCTTCACTTCAACTATCACAGAAAATCCAAGAAGAAGATTGTCCCGCTTTGGAAAACCAAGTTAACGCTTTGATGAAGCTAGAAGAGGTAAGAGCCCAAGATAAATGTAAGTTCGATCAACATAAACTATTGGTTAAAAGTTGGTTCGATTCTAATTCTGCTTCTGATAGGAATTTTGAAGTAGGTGACCTCGTCCTGAAATGGGACAAACCACATGAGGGAAAGGGAGAGCACACAAAATTTCAAAATGTGTGGCTTGGACCATTTTTAATTGCTGAAAAGTTGGGTCCCAATTCTTTTCGATTACAAAATCTTGAAGGGCAGCCTGACACCTACCCAGTGAATGGCCAGGCCTTGAAAAGATACTTTGCTTGATAACTACCCTTGTATATTATGTACATTTTTTTCTTTTGTTTTCTTTTTCGTTTTCTTTCTGTGTTTGATTTTTCTTTGAATTTATCAGCTTGTGTTTTTTGAAATACACATACCTATGTACCGAGCTATTCAGATAAAGAAAAAAAAAATTCCTTCGCTGAAATAACTTCTGAAAAATTTGTATAAACATCAATGGTATATTTTTGAAATTTATATCTATGTTGGAAAAGTTTGTTGTTTGAAAGAAGTTGACTAATTTCGATCTCTTAGTAAAGCTTGTCATGATCATCTATTATCTTTTTACACTGTCCCTATTCCGTAAAGGAACGACTCAGAAGATGTCTCCCTTCCTTAGGAAGTTGTTTTTGTAAATAAAACATCTCTGGATCTAAATAAAGGACAGTTCTAAAAAATTCTAATGAGGTCTGAAAAAATATGTTAAAATATCATGATTTTCAGCGTCACCCCGCTCGACTATATATCTATAAAAAACAAAACAAAATAAATTATTAATAGAGCTGTGGGAAGTGCTTGTAAACCTGTCGGGATGCTAAACAGGTCTGCTGGCAGTGGGTAAATGCATGCATGGCGCCAAGACAACTTTGTCGGGGTACTGAACAGGCCCGCTGGCAGCGAAGCAATGTCGGGTATATGAAAATTTGCAAATAAGAAACCTCTTAATGTCCTTTATTCTGATCTAGAACTTCTTGGCAGGATACATATGTCATAGTGCGTTAAATGGAAACCCTGTCGAGGCTATGGATGCTTGCTGGCAGCAGTGTCTCTGTCAACAGTATTGGAGATTTTATCTTTAATATCATGACTTGCCGATCTTAAGACTGTTATCTGTTTTCATCTTTTAAAACACTGCTGGAATAGTTGGTTAATGATGATGTTTATACGATATTCTGGTTGTTATTTTTGAGTTGGAATTATCCTTGTTGTCCTAATCTGAATTAGTTCCTTTTGGCAGAGATAACTGCTCCTACCAGTGTGTCTCCATTGTTGGCAGCCAATTCACATTTTCCACTAACTAATAAGTTGCCTACACCAATGTTTTGCAAACATCATTTTTTTCGTCGCAATTTTTAAATAAACGACATTTTTGTTTTGCGACATTTGCACATTTACCTTCGTTTTTGTTTTCATGACTGTAAGCGTGAAAACTTGGTCTTTTGTAGTCGCATTAAAATCATTATTTGAACTGTCGTTATCCTCCTTGTCGATATGCCCAGTGCGCTTACCTTTTACTTACCATCATACAGTTGGCAAGACCTTATGATCTGCACTCATTTGACATTATTTGATTGATCATGTAGTTTCGTTTCATGAGTGATTAAGTTTGTGATTCATTGGTGATTGGATTCATCTGTTCTTTGATTTGATTAACCATTGGTTTCATGAAAATATATAGGTGTTATGGTTAAACCCTTGAAATATTTCATTTGATATGACACCTAGTTCCAAAACGCATTGGTACCTCGCTTAAACTCTTGATATGAATTGATACAACACATGTTACATAAGTTAAACACTTGGTATTGATTTCAATTTGTAAGTTTGGTTTGTAAACTATGGTATAACCATTTCTTGTGCAAACGATTAATACACTTACCATTGGTTTCATTGGTTGGGCAAAAGACATGATTGTTAAACTATACAATAGTGCATTGAAAAAATATAAACGTCGGTGGTTGTACCTTCTCAATAACTATTATGCATGGCAGAAATAAGCTCCACCACCTTCGCACGATATCATTAATGTCTATCCCTTATCCCTGTTTCACCTCTGTTAGCTCAGGTAACCCTTTGTGCACTCTGCTCCTGTGTGTGCTATGATCCAAACCCTGGACTTACTGTGTGCTCGGCTCCATGGCACCGGTGGTGCGAATTGAGTCGAACGGCAGCCAAGCCTTGCTAATGTTCGACAATGCATGGAAGGACTTGGAGGATAACGGTTGGCTCACCTTTGTACAACAATTCGAGGGTTTTAATTTATTTGTTGCACAACAGTTCTCTCTGACTTTTGATGGTTGTAGAGCCAAGGTGGGAAACATTCAATTGGAAATCAATGAGGAGTTTATTAGTTCTGCTACAGGGTTACCATCCTCGGGCCAGCGTTGGCTTAAAAACTCTAAGGCCGAGGAGGTGCCATGGCCGCTACTGTTCATCTTGCGAAAGGTCACATCTTGTGATAGAGGTATTCCCATCTCTGTGCTTAAACCACGATGGCATGATATTTTGATGGTGGTTAAACAATTCGTGACCTGTGAGGGTCGATATCGACTTGTTTTTCTCTACCACCTGCGTTTGTTAATGAATTTTATGGGATACCCGTTGAATATGCCCTTCTACTTCTAGCATAGCATAAATAAAATTACAAAAAAGTTTAAAAGGGAGAAGGTTGATAGTAGCCTGTTCCACCATGGACTAATCAGACTTATCATTGTTCATCACTTAAGTCTCCATGATGATAGCTGGTGAGATTTTATCGCTCGAAATGGTTTTGATGATACATACCCTATCCAGATTGACAAGCCTATGATTAATGAAGCCAAGGTCGAGCCACCCGTGCCCTTCCATGTCCTACTTCCTTCTCCTAAACCTTCGATCGACCTTGATGTTGAATTACCCGACGCTATAACTGAGAATATTGAGGCTATTAAAAAGCCTGTAAGAAAAAAGGCCAAGGAAAACCCTATTGTTGATGGCAAAGGAAAAAAGAATTCTCAAATTATCTCGAGAATGGCTAGGAATAAGCCTAAACCTAGTGTTGACAAGAATCCCATAGTCCTTAGTGAGGATTCAGACTCTGACGTAGAACGCTTCCTAGCTAGCGAGTACCCTTACTCATAGGGTCTGTGCTCCAAGCCACCTTATGAATTCGTTTTGAATATTCCCCCTTGACTAAGAAACAATCCCAGTTACCCAGGGATCAAACTACCTAATGAAACCCTCGGTAATGTAACCAAACCCTCACCTTCACTTTCAAATCCCGGACAATCGTCTCGTGACTAATGTGATATGTGGTTGGAACGATACTATATAGACGTCCCCTTATTACAGTCGAGGATCCGATAGCTGGAAAGTCAAGTTGCAGTGTTGACCAGCCAAACGGACAAACTTCAAGCAACTGATAGAAGGCAGAGAACCACTAGGTCCATCATTTTTAAGAATGTTGAATCGGCCATAGCCATTGTCAACTCCAAAATATCATGATCAAGTCGTCTACTCATCATACAGGTATAAATTTTGTATCAATTGCGTTTTGTGAATTCCTCGGATTAATATATTTGAATTTAGTTTTCGAATAGCTCTGTCTATCCTTTGAAATGGATCTGTAACAATGATGTTCATCCTATACATTGATTTCGCTTTGCTAAAAATAATTGAAATTTTGATTTGGATACACGATTTGCTAATACCCATTTTAGCCACTGATAGATTTTCATCGGATTTGATTCGTTTGTCTGTTAAGTTAACGAAATCGATGGTTTTCTTTCAAGTGAATTTTTTTGTATCCAATTTGAACAGGAAGTTTTTCATGCTAAATTTAGAGCACGATCATGTTTGATTTGGTTTAATTTCGTTATGGTTAGATTATATCGGCTCTAATTCAGTTTGTATGCCATGATTTTG
>ML814539.1:153323-164913 GCA_009831015.1 Picea engelmannii | reverse complement strand
TGTAGAATATCATTACTCTCGTCCAACATAATAGTCATAATTGATTACATTAAGGTTATCACATTTCTTGGATGAGATTCAATGACAACAAAGAATAAAATGTGAAACATCTCAAGGATCAATTCATGACATCCAATATTCCACATCACCACACATGACTTAATATTTTCCATTTTCTCCAAAAGTGTAAAATCCTCGGCCACCCAGTTTGGGCCAAGATACATGAGAGAACACTTTCATTCTCTCCACGGAACATATTGTAACATACCCAACATCCAACTAAGCTATGCCACATGAATTTTTTGAAGTGCATGCAATTAAAATATATACACAGAGAGCTCTTGTGGAAACATATACATATATATATATATATATATATATATATATATATATATATATATATAATGTAAATAGAAAAATACATTATGTAAATGAACATATTCATACCAAAATAATAGTAACCATATACATGCAACATATACAGGAATCACCCATACATATAAAGAAAATTATAACCACACATAGAATAACCCATAAAATAAACACGTAAATAACAATGCAGCATGTAAATTTATCGCACAGTTGACAATTATCTTGGTAACAATATCACCAACTATGTGCAGACCTTCCACAAACCTCCCAGCCTTAGACCACACTGTTCATCACTCTCAGTAGTGGGTCAACCCTGACCTAGGACTAAAATCCACCCAAGTAAAGGCATTGCTAACTAGGCTAATGGTTCACAAACAATAGGAAGGTCTCTGTCATAGGTGTCAAATCAAACTAACAACCTACAGTCTCTCATTCCCCACATGCCTGTCCCACCCCAAGAAGTGTGCCCCTTCTCTTCTCAAAATTCCTTCGGTTTCCCCACTTCCTTTCCGGGCTTCAGAAACAGGTCGGACAGGAAGTCTTAGAGCCTTGTAGTTGTAGTTTAACACCTTGAGGAAAAAAATTCCCCAATAATTCTCTCACCCAGAGAGAAATTTCTCACCAACCTTACAACCCACCTCTTCAATATCCCATGGGCCTGACAACCCACTTCTTCAGTCCATCTCCCAAGCTAACCAGATACACAAACATAATGTCCATGGATACAAGTTCGGGTACAATCATGAATGTATGAATGATATCTCAATGGGTATGTTAATTCTCATGGATGATTGACTGGATGACTGAATGATGGAAGAGCCCCCAAAATGAAGTATTTCCCAACAATATATATGAATGTCCCCAACTCGACACTTGTCATGTTGGGAGCTACTTTGGCCCACTTGTCCCCAACTTTAGATCTTAGGATAAAATAATCATCCATACTTTATACTTTAAGAAATATTAATATAATATTCCTTTTTGGCTTAAACTCCATGACTTAGCCCCTTTTTCTTAACTTTTAGCCCCCACCCTTTCCCTAACTAGTGGAGTTTAGTCCCCCATACTCTTTTATCGTGGTTGGTCTGCGCGTAGTGATGTATTTTATATTAATGTTGAGACATATACAAAAGTAGGCGCATTGGCCTTTAACATCTAGGCTCTCAGTCCTAATAATCACAAAACCATCTCACCAGCCTATAAAACACAGCATTTACACAAAGGCTCCCTATCCTTGAAATCGCGTGAAATTGTTGTGCGCAGTATCCAGGAATGTGCACACTTCATCATTTTACTGCACATTACATGCACGCACTATGCCATGAAAGCTGCATACAAAATTATATCAAACAACTCACCATCTTAAGTACATTTTCATTTACATTACAATTGGGTTCAACCTAGGGATATTACAAAAAGGGTTACCCTCCTTCTAAACAAGGGACTATGTTTATCACCCAAACCTAAAAAAGTGGAAATAAAAAGCTAAAATACATCCCTCATCACATCATCCTCATAAGGAGAATCTAGTGTTGAGATCATAATGATATCACTAATGCATGTGGCCACCATAAGTGACACGTCCCCATCCTTTTTCATTAACAATTTAGACGTGGCTAATGCAATCCCTGATGGGTGTGTTTCTTCCCACATCTCCTCTGAAGTTTCATGATGCACCTTCGACGAAGCACTTTCCACTTGCTCAAGAATTTTAAGAAGAGAATATTTGGATTGAGGAAGTGTTTGTAGCCTCTTCATTTTTGCAATTACTTGTTTCTCCAATTGATTTTCCATTCAAATTGTATTCTCACTAAGTATCATAGCTAAAAGTGAAGGGGATAAGTGATGGTCACTTATATAATGCAATCTAACATTTATCTTGTTGATTTCCCCCTCAGGCTAGAAAGAAATACAACTCTGACACCACTGTAATATCCCCAACCAAACCTGATGTAAAAAGCAGATCTATGCGGTTGATAACTTTTGTCAAACACTTTGACGGTATGCTTGTATAACCTTGCCAAATAGCTTCCACTTACTATCACAACTTCCTTGAGGATTTCTGATGGACGTGTGATGTCAATTACTTCAATTCCTACCCATTAACACTTCTTTACTGATGGTTTTTATAAATATTTGTTGGCTTTTATGTTTTATGGAAGTTGGTTGGTTGAAGTGTTTTGAAAAACAGTTTGCATCAATTGGTTGTAGATTGCATTTTTATGTATTTTTGAATGGTTTATTTGTTTATAACAACAACACACATAATGGAAATGATGATAATAACATTGAAATGAACACCAAAAAAATGTTCAAAAAAATATAACAAAATTTCCTCTGAACCCTTGACTTATTTATATAATGATATGAACTAAATGCCAAGGAAATTTCCAGATATGATCACAATGATATTGCAACTATTATGTAGGCTATAATGGCACAAATACACTAGAAATATACATTAAATATCCTCAACAAGATAACTATTGTTGGCACAGGGGCAGACCCAGGGTTCAACGCTTGAACAATGCACCAACAAAACCCTAACTATCGGCCCTTTTGGCAACACCTATGAAGAAGATGAAGTCTCACCCAAGGTAGAGGCAGGGGTGGTTGTAGGACTCAGGTGTCTGCAACCTAGTTGGGACATGGATCTGTGATTACAATACTCTAACAAAGAACTTAACAGTTTTCATTCAATAGTACTTAACCTTTGTCTACAGCGCAAATAAACCCTAATTATAGCGCAACGCAGTATTCAACAAGATTCAACACATTCAAACACTAAGCACCTCAACATAGATCAGATCTAGCATCTCATTCACATGATTAGGCACTAAGATATCATATTCATCTAACCATACATCATTGTACTAAGCATTAATCATATGAACCATAAAACAATCATAATGTACAAAGCAACCATAACACAGGATATACGAGGTTCACCCCCAGCCTGGGGCTACGTCCACCAACTCTTTGTCTTCTTTATTATCTTTTGTCAATCATATACATGCATAGAGCCATAAGGTCCTACTCCGCATAGAAAAGGAGATCTGAGCACACCTTTCCATATCCTCCTTCCACAATCTAGGTTACATCACAAAGCCTTTACACAATCTCTTACAGTCACTTGCACTTAGCCTTGCAAGTCTCACATAGTATGCACAAAGCATGTACAACTATCACTTGCACTTAGCACTTTGGCCTTCACTTTCCCTTAGAAATTATAATATCACCCTTGCGCTCCTACTTACATTACCTAGCTTTCTATTTATACATTAAAAAATGGTCCTAAACATGGGTAAGCCCATGGTCTGACATCCCATACCCGTTACATAAGCCCAAAACCCAAAAATGCCCTAAAAAGGGGTTGAGATCCTGTGATCTCCACTTCGACTTGCGCTCTGCCTTCGAAAACCTATCAAAGTCCCAAAATAGGTCAAACCTGACCAAGGATCTCCAAAACTTTGTCAAGGGCCAACAACTATCATGGTAGCTGCCCAAAAAATGTGGAGATCTCATAAGAAGTCGCACCAATGGGAGAGATAACACGCCATGCTATAATTTCTCCTAGTGAGTAATAAATCGATTTTTTGAAGGGATGGCACTCAAACCATTTTCCAAACTTTTCCCAAGATGAGTACAACTCATCCCTAAGCAATAAATGCTCAATCTGAATCCAAAAATGAATATCTTGACCTCTAAATATGACCCTTGTAGCTATAATTTGCCTTTTCAAATAAAGTGTGTACCAAGGGAAATTACAAAGGTTTCTCCTTGAATAAAACTCCAAGACTCTAATAGAATATCACCCTCATAGAATGATTCTTGTAAAAATATTGTCTAGAGTGGGATCTCCCCACTGAAACCAATCCCTTTAGCTAGAGTGGATCTTTCACCACTGAAAATAGATCTAGGGTTTTACTCCAAACCCTAAGCCACCAATCTCCTTGAGCTATCAACAATCTCAAATAAAAAACATAACATGCATAATGAGAGGAAATGAGCCTCTATCACTTCTTTATACCCCGCTCATGCTTTTCTCCTCAAATGACTTCTTAATTCATCTTTAGTTTTTTCTTCTAAAATAACTTTATTAATTTATTTACCTTTTTAACCCCATAAAGTGATTAATTCACCTTTAATACTTCTCTCTCCATTGGAAATCACTTTTTATCATCCCATCCTGTAGATATTTTCACCCCAGTCCCAATGAAATATTGCACTAAGGTATTTCTCCAAGAAACAAGTTCCAAATAGTGCCTATAGTGTAATTAATTAGAATATGCCCAATAATAACCCTGTTTTACGGATATCATCGGAATGAAATAGAACCAAGAACAAGTTGTGCGAAAATGATCCTGATGATGAATAATGGTATATAAAATTGTTGGGACCATCACTTACAATAATTAAAGTGAATTATAAGGTTATTTTATCTATTAATCATATAGTCACTTTTTAACCTTATTTTAATTAATTAATGTCACTTTAGCATTTATCTTTAATAACCTAGTGACATCAATTAATATTCATAGTCTCCCCTTTCCTAGTGGTTATAGCCTACGGTGAGAGTGTATAGGCTAATCCTTCATCCTCTTTGTATTCATTTGGAAATGGACATTACACCAAATACCTTGGCATGATTATTGATAACTTTTTGGAGATCCATTGGAGCAAAGGATATAGATGTTTGAACATCTAATGAGCTCAATTATGAAATTACTCCATGGTGCCCCTTTTTGTGTAAATGTGTCATGTTGTTAGATATTATCCCTTTAGAGGGTTTCTCTTGGTGTTATGAGGAAAATATATCCATGGATAGGGTAAACCACAACATACGGATATGACTGTAGAAATCAAATCTATCCCAAAAAACAGGATATATAAACCAATGTCAAAGTGAGATAAGAAAGGGACCTACCTCATCTAGATGCTTGATGATGTCCACCATTGAGCACTTTCACCCAAATATTTATACCTGCAACAAGTTCTCAACAAACAATCAGAGCAATCATTTAGTGATAATATAAAAGGTTAGCACATTAGATACCATAATCCATCAATATAAAAAACAAACATGTCCATGCATAATAACTCATATATTTGCAAGATATCAATTGGATAAGAAGATAACATTTCTATTAATAAATGATAATCATAAGTGAAAATATTACAGACTTATGTGTCGCCACAGTTCGAAACCGAGAAACCAAGTTCCTTCTAGCTGGGTCTCCACCACTTCAATCCTCCACCAACGACAAGCTCATAGAAGGGAGAGAATGAGATTCTACATCACTAAGAGAAGAGATTGGGGTTTGAACATTGTGTTTAGACTTAAAGGAAAAAGGGATGCATACTCAATATAAAGTAATAATTTCTCCATAGTAACTTTTCTCTCAAAGTTGAATTCTTTCCCCTTTTCCATAGCTCGGAATTGGCCGACTTATAGCCTTCAAGATGGAACTGAAGGACCGATTCAAAACGTTTCCAATATATGGAAGCCCAAGGATCAAAGATATCTTGTTGTGACATGGAAAACCAACATTTAATTTTGATGTTTTGGCCAAATATCAATGTACATGGGTTGTAGTGGAGAAACCTGCATATATGCTTGTCGTATAGTGTGAAAGATGCATACAAGTGGAAAACTTTGTATTTTTGTCTCTGGATTTTATCCATAGGGAAGATAAGTCTACATAGGGAAATGGAATAAGGCCCTCTCTGGAAGATTGCATAGGGTGAAGAAAATATTTCTCTAATAGATTCCCCCTAATGTGTGAGGTCAGAGGAGTATCTGTGATGGCCGAAATATATTATAAATAACCTAGAAGTGGAGTGGTAGGGAACTAGCTAGATGAACTTAGTTTCTCATTACATTCTGCACTAACTTTGCATACATGGCTACCAATAAAATCACACTACAGATCCATGTGAAAAATATACCAAACAAGTGTCTGTGGCCATGAATAGGAAAATACGAATGTGGTTATTTTCAAAAATCTTTCATAGTCACAGAAAAGGCCCAGTAGAACCAGTCTCAAAAACCAATCTGAAGATATATGTATACCATGGAGTACAATATGATATCCCATGACCACTGAAGTCATATAGGTGTTGGTCTAATGAAAAGTAATCAAAAAATCAGGAAATCTGTGGCCACATAGTGATGTCTTCAAGTCTTCTACACAATCCACCAAAGGTGCAAGTCTACATCATGTGAATAAAGGATTTGAGGTCGAACACAATGAGACATCACTTGATCACTAGTCATTGAAGTATATCGTTAACAAATGTGAGACAACCTTTAGATAATGAAAGTAGGTATCAAGGCACCGAGTACATTCTTATAAGTGTGAATAAAGGAGCTAGTGTCGAACACCTGAAGAATCCATTGATCAAGAGACATTGATGTATCCCCAACCGTCGATGGCAAGAGAGACTTCCACTAATGACTGCAAGCCTCAATGTACTCATAAGACTCTAGGTCTCATTTCCAGAATAAATGGGATGAATTCGATGGAAAGAGACTCACTGAAAGGAGAGAATTAAGGAATCTCTCATCAGTCAGCATGAGGTACAAGGCAAGTTCACTTTTTGATAACGAGTCGGAAAAGAGACTAACTAGGACTCATGACCTTTAAAGTCTGATTTAACGAGTGTGAAAGGCATAAATCCCTCAGAAATATTTTTCATTTCTTAGAGACAAGTTGGAAAAGAGCTTAAATTAAACTCATTTGGGAGTCCACGGGGTATAAGGTTGCATGTTTATGAGTGAGAAATTAGTCTCAACATCAAGTCATGTATTATCTATGAGGGACTTCCGGTCCTATGAAAAAATCTCTGCATGGGCACCAAATGCAGTAGGGGATCTAACTAGGGCACCCATGTTCAGTAAGTGTTACAGGTGAATCCTCCTGCAGACAAGCAGATTCCCTCTTGGTCTCTAGACTCTTACGACCAAGAAAGAAAAGTTCTTAACATGTACACTGACATCCTTTTAGATATAATCAAGCTAATATACGAAGGAGAAGAAGAAAGATGTGTACCTTAGTACCAATGTTTATCCTTGCAAAGTCTAGGCTGAGCTTCGATCCTGAGCTCCTTGATAGGTCATGTAGAACAAACAAAGATACAATGTAATTCCTACTCTACTAAGATTAGATCAAATATAGATCCATCTACTGCAGACAAACTCATGTGGAACAAGCATAATTTTGAAAGAAACAGGCCAAGCATTGATGTATTGATAAGAACAAGTAAAAGTACTTACAATCCTTTGATGAAGGTGCAACAAATTCTTCCATTTATCCTTGTCCAATCCATTTTCTTAAGTAATCTACACTGATTTCTTTGATGACATCTCACTCATGAGATCATAAGTTTCACATCTCCAATATTTTCTATTCATACCACTTATAGGATCAAAAGTTTGGGATCAATATATAGTCTCTCCTTTCTTTCACCATGAGGAGGCCTCCTTATATAACCTTGGAGAGGCCCAACCACTTAAGAGATATTTTGGATAAGTTGAGGATTATTCTCCTTTAGTTGAGGATCTACCCTAAGATAATTCCCTGACCTTCTATTCAAATCCAACCACCTTCAGAAATTGAGGGGATTCTTCCCTGTTTTAGCTCAACAAACCAAAAATCCTGAGAAAAGGTAGTGGTCCCCTAAAAGGGTACATAGAGCATTTAAGCACTCCCCCAAAGAGGCCCAGGGAGTGATAGCACTCCATGAAAGTGGGTAGGGGAGAGATCCTCTCCAAAATACATATTTGAGTGGTTCTTTTAGTGGCAAAAGGCTTGTACTCCTTGTCAACTGATTTCGCTTCTTCAAAACTAGTCTTCGAGGTGTCTTAAGTGTCTTTATGATGTCATTAGAGGCACAACATAGGAAATATGGAAGTATGATGTTTGCTACACTTTTGAAACTTGTGATAAATATGTGACACTTGCAGACAAGATGTGACACTTACAACACTTGTGACACTATTGAAGTGAGTAATTTTGATGTGTAACAGAGTTCCCCCCAAATTGCGAAGTCAGAAGATGATAATGAATGAATTACTTTGTAAAAATTTTCAATTAATGTTATGGACGCAAAGAGGCTGGAAAAAGTTGCACACAACCATCAAACAAATATTATGACATGTTTCAAACCCAAGGTAGGCATACCTATGCTTGAGTGATAAATACTTTTTAGGAATGGCCGCCATAAAATACACTATGGATCCATAATTATATTGACAAAATGGTATAGCCACTGAATATACAATGTGGATCTATACTCCTATGACCTGAAATGATTGTAGCAATGAATAATACACAATGGATCTACGAGATGACAAGACATAGCCACAACCAATACAAAGTGGATCTATGTAACACTATATGTGTCATAGTTAAAAAGACCTCCTTCACAACCTAGGCAAAGTACACATAAGAGTGAAAACTCAACCCAGGGTATTCTTACCAATCCCGATGTAGTACAAATACAACCATGTGAATATATGTCTTGATGTCAAACATGGTAGAAACCACTTGATTACTGGTCAATGAGGTAAACCGTTAACAAGCATGAGGGAAATCACAAATATTATGACATGTTTCAAACCCAAGGTAGGCATACMTATGCTTGAGTGATAAAGACTTTTTAGGRATGGCCACCATAAAATACACTGTGGATCCATAATTATATTGACAAAATGGTATAGCCACTKAATATACAATGTGGATCTATACTCCTATGACCTGAAATGATTGTAGCAATGAATAATACACARTGGATCTACGAGATGACAAGACATAGCCAMAACCAATACAAAGTGGATCTATGTAACACTATATGTKTCATAGTTAAAAAGAACTCCTTCACAACCTGRGCAAAGTACACATAAGAGTGAAAACTCAACCCAGGGTATTCTTACCAATCCCGATGTAGTACAAATACAACCATGTGAATAGATGTCTTGATGTCAAACATGGTAGAAACCACTTGATTACTGGTCAATGAGGTAAACCATTAACAAGCATGAGGGAAATCACCATTGATGTCAATGAGGTAAACCGTTAACAAGCATGAGGGAAATCACCATTGATGTCAATGAGGTGCTCTAGTACATTCCAATGAATGTGAATGGATGAGATAAAGTCGAACATTCATGGAATCATCTGATCAGGGGTCAATGATGTAAACCCATTGTCGGACATGAGGAGGCATGCCATTGAGGCATGCAAGTCCCAAACTACTAACTGGTTTCTAAGTCTAACTCCAGGATAATGTGTTGAAGTTGACAGGAATAGACTCATCGAAGGAGGACCTTGATGTATCCCCCATCAATGACACGAAACAGACACAAAGATGTAATTGGTAGATCAAATTAGCATGTACTGACATGGGTATTGAAACATAATATTTGTGATGGCTGACTCTCGAGGCATATACTTTCCTTGAACACTGATGCACAACAAGAAAAACTTGACATGGACCAAAACTTGATGATGCAGTGGATGTTGTGACTTTCGTCAGGTGACCCAAAGGAGTAAAAGAAACTCAGAGGATTGTCTCAGTGCAAAGGTTAAGCAGATTAAAATGCATGCAAAAACAAAGTGTTGTGTTCAAGGGTGACCGTAAGAGTTACTGGTAATGTTCTCAAAAACTGCTTGGCTTACTTCTTTCAATTTCCCCCCCATCTAGATAGAGGAGTACCCCTTTTTAATTTAACAAGCTCGAGGAGGGTAACACATGCTCGATATGACTCACCTTCGGTAAGTTCCTCTTTATTTATTTAACGAAGAGGAAGAAGTAAGGGTTCGGTCCCATATGGTCCCTTTAATGTATGAATGTTTAACGAGTCCAGAGAAGGTAAACTCGGTTGTTTTTCATATTTAGAGAGTCTGAAAAGGAATTAAAGATTACTCCAATGTGGTCCTTTTTCATAATATTAGTCTTGCAAGGCCGAAAAAGAGATAAATTATCACTCAAAAGATGCCCTTTCAAACCTTTTAAGGAGTGGGAAAGGAAGCAAGATCACTCGACAATCTTTTCATGT
Organism: Picea engelmannii; assembly: GCA_009831015.1. Lineage (NCBI taxonomy): Eukaryota > Viridiplantae > Streptophyta > Pinopsida > Pinales > Pinaceae > Picea > Picea engelmannii. Next base: position 154,481 of record ML814539.1, on the reverse strand, counting down.
TTAGAGAGTCTGAAAAGAGCTTAAAGACAACTCGAGGGGGTTCCTTTTTCATATATCCATGCGAGTCTGAAAAAGTGATAAAAGTCTACTCGGTTACATTCTCATGTTTTTTCGAGCATGAGAAAGAACAAAGACTAAGCTTTGTATGCCCCCAGCTTGAAGGCTAGTGGCTTAAATCTAGAATGATCATCAAAGGCTGGAGACATGCCCTCCAAGCTTCAATTCATTCACCGACTTTGAAGTTGTCACCAATTTCTCTACTAGATGGAGAAAAAGGATAGGAGTGGATGAAAAGAAGGTTCAAGAGAGGTGATTGTTTCATTTTTTAACGAGCTTGACACAGAAAAATAACTATGCTTAGGGCTCCGAGTTCAATCCCCAGATTTATGTTTCATTTTTTAACGAGCTTGCTACAAAGAGGAAAACTATGCTCAAAGATTTTGTTTCATTTTTTAACGAGCTTGCTACAGAGAAGAGAAAACTATGCTCATGACCTCTATTTCATTTTTTAATGAGCTTTCTACAGATAAGAGAAACTGCACTCATGGACTCTCCTTGATCATCGCTTCCAAGAGAATAATGCTACGGAAGGACACCATGTCAAGGGACAAAACTCAGTCATGGCTTCCAAGAGATCTTCACTAGATGGAAGAAAATCACTCTGAAAGGAACACATGTCAAGGGTTGAGACAGGGGTAAGGAGATCAGGCTCCAATATCCCTACCAAAGAGATCACCATGTCAACTACTGGATCCAAATCATCAGAAGTTGAAGTCATGGGAGACAATGGAAAATCAACATCAGGAAGGAAGATATAGTGTATATCTTCTTGAATTTCTTCACAAGGAGGAATAAAAGAGGATCGATGATGGTTATCATCCTGAGGTATCTCGTCAATTATCAGTATTTCCCTAATAGATTCATCAAAGAGAAAAATTGGGGAAATGTAGTCGATTGTAGACAACAAGGAATTTAACCATGATGACATCGAGTAACTGTTGGGTGACAATAGATGTTGGTCATCCAAAGAGGGAGAAATAGATTGGAAAGAGACACATGATGTTTCGGCTGGACTAAGTGGCATGGTGTCACCTAGTGCATCGAATTCCAAGGGACTAGATACAATTCAAGGGTCAGATGATTCCAAAGATTGATAAG
>ML814539.1:136497-147707 GCA_009831015.1 Picea engelmannii | reverse complement strand
TATCAAAAAAAAACAGCAATCACTCTATTTCAATTTAATGAATACAGGTTTATCTTTTTCATTAATTGAATTGTTTTGTACAAATTTCGCACAAGGATTTATCTAACTGCGATACTTTGTTAATTATAAGATTGTTGTAATCTGTTATGTCTTGTTTGTCCTGTTATTAATATTTGTAAGAGCATAGCTTCTTCTTGTTTACAATAAGTTCGTGGATAATCTGGTGCGGGTTTCTTCCCTCCGAACAACTAAAACAACTATTGCACGCAGGACAAACCTGAAGCGTTACTTCAGGTCAGTTTGTTATATTTTGTTTAATAGTTAATTAGTTAGTATAATATAAGTAGTTTAGATAAATATATTAGTTTAGATACATAGTTAGAATTATTGTTTTAATTTCTTAGCTTAGATAGTTCTTCAGTTTATTTCTTTTTCATAAAATTACAAAAATAAAAAAACAATAGTTTCACTGTCTTAGGACAGATTACGAATGAGTTTTGCAGGTTTTCATTTAAATCTGTAGTTTGTAAATATTGTACATTTGTGATTAAGATTTAATTATGTTAGTAGTTAGATGTTTAATTTCGTAGAGTTATTATAGTATTAGATAGTAAATTGTATATATAATAGTTTAGATTTGTTTATTAGTTTGTTTTAATTGTTATTTTTCATTTAGATTAGTTACTGTAGAGTAGTTTTCTTTTTTGTTTTCTTAGGACTTAGATTGGCTAACGGAGCCGCTAAACCCGTCAGGGTGGGTTATCCCAAACGGCTTGGGTTATTTAGACAACCCCGGACCGGATCCACTCTTCCTGTTGGCGAGCGTTCATTTTGGTCCGTCAACAAATGGCGCTAGAAGGAGGGCTTGAAATTAATTAATGGCACGAGGTAGTCGTAAGACTCCTCCACCACCTAATCGCTCACCTATATTGAAAAAAAGTCATTCGAACAATAACATCCCTCAAACAGAAACCACATCGAATGATGATCCACGGATCACAGTTGAACCAATAACCCCAAATCCTACAGGTGGTGACATACAAGAGATTGTCCGCCAATCTCTCATAAGAACTCATAGTGACTTAGCCCGTTTAAGGCAACCAAATCAACCTTTGGACAAGCCTTTAGATTTCTCTGATATCAGAGAACAACTCGGAGGCACTAACCTCACTGTGAACCCTATAGATCCAATCATCACTCCTGCTGCAGGAGGATCTGCAATAACTCCCTCACCACCTCCATCATCCCCTTCTTCTTCTAGAGGAGATTATTCTGACGAAGGCAATTCCCCTTATCAGCCTTTCACACCCACTACACCAATGGCCAACAAGAACAATCCCGCTATACCTTGGCTTGACCAGGATGTCGTAGTTGTACCTGGAGCTCAACATCCCTTACCTAAACATCTGGAGAAGTGGCTTCCCAAATTTGACCCTGACTCAAAGCAGATCATTGAAGATCACATTAAAAAGTTTATGTTAGCCATAAGAATTCACAATGTCAAGCATGAAGACGTAGTCTATAGGTTTTTCCCTTATACTTTCAAGGGCAATGCCTCTACATGGTACTTTTCCCAACAACCCCATACCATCGTGTCTTGGGAAAAGTTTGAGTCATGCTTTTTGGAAAAGTTCGGAGACGGTAAGCCTCTGGAAGTCCTAGTCATGGACCTTTCTAACTTAAGAATGAACCCAAAAGAAAAAGTTAAAGACTTTAATCAAAGATTCTTAACACTTAAAAACCAAATCCCTACAGATTCCATGCTTGCCGAGAATCTTATAATAGCATACTACACTAAAGCTTTGCATCAAAGTATAGCTATTTGGGTTAAACAATCTAAGAAAGCCACGTTGTTAGAAGCCTTCGAGGAGGCTAGCCATATTTAAAAAGACTTACTTAGTCTAAAAGACTCTACTAGCAACGAAAAAGAGACTAGTTCATCCTCCAAAAATAAGATCGAAATCCTCCCTAGACCTACCCAAAGTAAAGCACAACCCGAAAGCTCGGATTTAGAAAACTTAAATAAAGTTGTTCAAAAACTATCAAATCAAGTTATAGACTTAAAAAGGACAACCGAAGAATCTTCCTCGAGCAAAGGGCCTTACAAACCCCCGTTCAGGAAGCCTTTTCCTACCAACCAACCTAATCCAACCACCGAGGGCCTTAATCTAGAAAGTTTGCAATACGCCATTCAAACAATTCTAGAAGCCCAGGACAACTTGATGCCTCCTGAGATTCCTGAGGAGGTAGTTGAACAAGATACGGTTCAAGAAGAGGAGTCTTCTCCAAACATTTTTGGACACTTCTCGGATAGCATCTTTCAAGCTAACTTCGAGATAGTCCATCCCTATAATACTAGGAGTAAGACAACAAACAAACCTTCTGTCGAAAACACTACGACTTCACCCCCAAAGAAATCTAAACCAGCTGAGACTAAATAGAGTCATGTGAACCCCAACTTAGATTATGATGTAGTTGAAGATCTTAAAAAGTTAAGGGATAACATTTATGTTTATGAGTTACTGAAATTTCCATCTTTGTAACAAAAAATGTTGCAAAACATCGTAAAGAATGGTAAAAATGGTAATTCAAGTGGTAACAAGGTTGTTCAGAACAAAGTTCCTCAGAAGACTTCCACTAAGAATAATATTGATCCTCAAGACAAAGGAAGCCTTCCTGTAAATAATGTAAATAATGTGAATAATGTAGATAAAGTAGCTTCAGAAACTACGAGCAAAAAGCCACAAACTACCACCCTTAGCACTCGCAATAATGTACCTCCATTTTTGTTAACTTTCAAAATCTTTAATAGAAACGTGCACAATTGTATGGTAGACTCAGGAGCGTCATCCAATGTGATGCCATGGTTTGTATGCCAGAAGATTAACGTCGAAGTTGAACCCTCCACCTTAAAAATCATACAACTTGATCGAACCAATGTTAAAGTTGCAGGCGAATTAAGAAATGTGCTTATTAGATTATCGTCTAACCCCAAGGTTCATCAAGTTATTGATATTATTGTTGTGGATATTCCAGAAGTGTATGGTCTGTTTTTAAGCAGGGACTGGTCGAAGCAGCTACATGGCTATTTCGTGACAGACTGGTCTCACCTATGGCTTCCAGAGAACGACAATCCCAACAAGATCAAAGTAAATCATGAGTGCTACCTTAAGTTCACGGTCATAGATTTGAACGATCCCAATGAACCATTCACACCTTTTGCTGATTCACCCGAAGTACAAGGGATGGATACCTTTTTCAGCAATCTCATGGCCAAGGCTTCAGCTATCACCAATCTAGAACAACAGTCCGAGATTGTATCATACATGCAGCCAACAACTTCTACACAACGGTCTCATGCACCCAATGAAAATAAAATTTGGTCTCTTTATTTTGACGGGTCAAAATCCAAAGAAGGAGCTAGTGTAGGCTATGTTATTATCGATCCGGCAGGTAACAAAACATTGATTGCATGTAGGCTAGAATTTGAATGTACTAATAACACTGCAGAATATGAGACTTTACTGCAAGATCTCAGAAAATATTTAGATATGAACATTCAAAACTTGTCTGTCTTTGGCGATTCTAAAATAGTGGTTAGACAGGTAAGAGATTCTATCCACGGTCTGTTGCCGCATCTTAAAAGCTACCAATCCGAGGTATGGAATTTAATGAATAAATTTTTTTCTTTCAATATAAATTCTATTCCTAGATTGAATAATTCTAAAGCGGATCTATTAGCTAACGTAGATTCTAAAATCTTTCCTGCAGAAGGCTTGTCCCCAGATGCATTCTCCGTTGAGTTGTTGTTCTGGCCATCTGTTCCCGACAACATCACGAACCGGAGAGTCTTCGACGACGATCAGCAAATTATTAGCTTCCTGCATATGGAGGAAAATTTTCAAGGCGTGGTGATAGACAAACGCATGCACGACGACAAATTGCGTGATTTCACGGTAATACCAGATCTGAGAACTCCTGAATCTTCATCGGACATGGTAAATTCGATCCCTAAATCTGTAGCTAGATTAGAGAAATTTTATGATCTTCAAGATAAATTCAAAAAATTGGTCAACTGTAAAACCAATAGTTCCTCATTATCATATGAAAAAGTAAACTTAGGGACTAAGGATAATCCGCAGTGCATTAATCTAGGGGTAGGATGTTCTGAACAAGAAAAAGATGCATTTATTAAATTGTTCAAAGAATTTAAAGATGTATTTGCATGGATGTATGATGACCTTAAATCTTTCGACCCTAACATCATACAACATGTCATCCCTATGAAACCCCAAACCTCGCCCTTTCAACAGAAATTAAGCAAAATGCACCCTAAGCTTGAACCGACCGTCAAAAAAGAATTAAATAAACTCCTAAATGCTAAGATTATTTTCCCTGTTAGGCACACTCAATGGGTTTCTAACCTTGTCCCTGTCCGGAAGAAAAGTGGGGAAATTCGACTTTGTGTCGATTTTCGAAACCTTAATAGAGTGTCTGATAAAGACAACTATCCTGTCCCACCCATGGAACAAATCCTTCAACAGGTATCTGGTTCTGAGAGGCTATCCTTACTGGATGGTTTCTCAGGGTACAACCAAGTCCTGATGTCTCCACCAGACCAACTCAAAACTACCTTCTGCACCCCATGGGGCACCTATGCTTACAGGAAAATTCCCTTTGGATTGATTAATGCTGGTGCCACTTTCCAGAGAGTGATGGACATCGCTTTCGAAGGCTTAATCAATCAGTCCATCGTAGTTTACTTAGATGATGTGACTGTATTTTCTAAAAACAAAATCGATCATCTAGCTCACTTACGAGCCATTCTACAGCGATGTCGTAAATACAACATTTCCTTGAATCCAAAAAAATCCATTTTCGTAGTAGAACAGGGTAAACTCTTCGGATTTATTGTGTCAAGCGAAGGGATGATTATCGACCCTGAAAAGACTCAAGTCATTGCGAAACTTCCCCCTCCTACATCCAAAAACTATATGCAGTCTTTCTTAGGCCAGATTAACTTTGTGAGGAGATTCGTCCCCAGTTTCTCTGAAATGGTCAGACCTTTACAGAATCTAATTAAGAAAGACGCCCAATATCATTGGGGACCCTTAGAAAATCAAGCTTTTAATGCAATAAAGAAGGCCATAATTGACGCTCCTTATCTCATGAGCCTCGACTTTTCCCAAGACTTCACGCTCTACACTTTTGCTTCTGACCGTTCCTATGCCACCATCCTAACTCAAAAGAACGCCGAAAAAAATGAAGTACCCATTGCCTTTATGAGATCTTCTTTCAAAGGTGCAGAACTTAATTATCCAGTGGTAGATCAGAAGCCTACGTTGTTTTCAAAGTATTCAAGCATTTCTGGTCTTATCTGTTGAAGTCTAGGATGAAGATCATTGTCTCGTACCCAGCCATCAGGAACCTGTTAGTGTAGAAAGAACTAGGAGAAAAGAGGGCTAACTGAGTCACCTCCTTGCAGGAGTATGACATAGAAATTACCCCAGCTCAAATAGTGAGAGGCCAAGGGTTATACAATTTAGTTGTTGACTCAGCAATAGGACAGCAAGAAGAAAACGATATGTCAAACCTAGGACAGCACGATCCAAATGCAATTTGTTGTGCACAAAACTCTGTCAGTCCATGGTATGACGATATAAGATTCTGTCTTGAACATGGGTCAGCCCCCCGTCACTTGGATCCCACTAAAAAAAGAGCGTTAAGATTAAATTATGCCTCTTTTCATTTGGTTAATGGTATCCTGTTTCGTCAAAATTTTGATGTCATATTGATGCGTTGTCTTGAGAAGGATGAAGCAGAAAAAGTCTTGCTAGAGTTGCATGCAGGAGACGCTGGTGTTCATTTTGGCGGTGACACCACTGCCCACAAGGTTTAGAGAGTCGGTTATTACTGGCCCACACTTTTTAGAGACACCCATGCCTTGTGTCGTAAGTGTACTATTTGTCAAAAAGCATCAGGGAGGTTATAGAAACCAACCTTTCCTTTGCAGCCCATTTCAATAGAATCTCCTTTTCAGTAGTGGGGCCTTGATATCATAGGTCCAATCAACCCCCCATCCTCACAATAGCATAATTTTATCATAACATCCACAGATTATTTCACCAGGTGGTCTGAAGCTGTCGCGTTAAGAACTGTGAATACCAGTCAGGTAATTGCCTTTTTAAATTCGAATATTATCACTCGTTTTGGTATCCCTGATTGTTTAGTATTCAATAACGCTTCTTACTTTTCCTCTCTTGATATGAGTGATTTCTCTTTGGAAAAAGGAATTAAATTGAAGTATTCTGCTAGCTATTACCCCCAGGGTAACGGATTGGCAGAGTCAACAAATAATAATCTGATTAAAATCATCAAGAGAACGGTGGCTGAAAATCACAAAAACTGGCACAATGCACTGTTAAACGTGCTTTGGGCTGATAGGGTAACACCAAAAATTGTTGTAGGTAACTCTCCTTTCTTTCTCATTTATGGCAGAGAAACAATTCTACCACCACACATTCTTCTTCCTTCACTTCAGCTATCGCAGAAAATTCAAGAAGAAGATTGTCCCCCCTTGGGAAACTAAATTAACGCTTTGATGAAGCTAGAAGAGGTAAGAGCCCAAGCTAAACGTAAGTTAGATCAGCATCAACTAGTATTCAAAAGCTGGTTCGATGCTAACTCTGCCTCTGATAGGAACTTCGAAGTAGGTGATCTTGTCTTGAAATGGGACAAACCACATGAGGGAAAGGGAGAGCACACGAAATTTCAAAACTTATGGCTTGGACCGTTTTTAATTGCTGAGAAGTTAGGTCCCAGCTCTTTCTGATTGCATAATCTAGAGGGTCATCATGACACCTATCTGGTGAATGGCCAAGCCCTGAAAAGATACTTTGCTTGATGACAACCCTTGTATATTATGTACATATTTTTCTTTGTTTTCTTTTCTTTTGTTGTTTTGTTTTTTATCTCTCCTTCAAGTTTATCAGTTTGTGTTTTTGGAAATACACATACCTGCATACTGAACTATTTAGATGAACAAAATAGAGAATTCCTTCACTGAAATGACTGCTAAGGAAATTGTATAAACATCAATTGTATACTTCTGAAATTTACATCTATGTTGGCAAAAAAGTCGGTTCTTTGAAAGAAGTTAACTAATTTCGATCTCTGAGTAAAGCCTGTCATGATCATCTATTATCTTTTTACACTATCCCTATTCCTTAAGGGAATGAATCAAAAGATGTCTCCTTGCCTTAGAAAGTTGGTTCTGTAAATGAAACATCTATGGATCTTAATAAAGGACAGTTTTTAAAAATTATGAGGTCTAAAAAATATATATATGTTAAAATATCATAATTTTCAGCATCACCACGCTCAACTATATATCTTTGAAAACAAAATAAATCATTACAAGAGCTGTGGGAAGTGCTTGTAATCCCTCTGGGATGTTGAACAGGTCTGCTAGCAGTGAGTAAATGCATGCATGGTGCCAAGACAACATCGTCGGGGTACTGAATAGGCCCGCTGGCAGCAAAGCAATGTCGAGTGTATGAAAATTGGGAAAAATGCGATAACTGGACCTTAAAATGTCCTTTATTCTGATCCGGAACTTCTTGGCAGGATACAGATATCAGAGTGGGTTAAATGGAAACCCTGTCGAGGCTATGGATGTCTGCTGGCAGCAGTGGCTCTGTCAACCGTATTGGAGATTTTATCTTTAACATCATGGCTCGCTTGTCTTAAGACTGTTATTAGTTTTCATCCTTTAAACACTGCTGGAATATGTTGGTTAATGATGATGTTTATACGATTTTCGGGTTGTTCTTTTTGAGTTAGAATTTTTCTCATTATCCTAATCTGAATTTATTCTTTTTGGCAGAGATAACTGCTTCTACCAGTGTGTCACCATTGTTGGCAGCCATTTCACTTTTTTTCTACTGTTCTTATAAGCTGCCTACACCGGTGTTTTGCAAACCTTGATTTTCGTCACAATCCTTGAATAAAATGACACTATTATTTTTGCGTTATTTGCACACTTACCTTTGTTCTTGTTTTCACGATTGCAAGCATGAAAAATTGGTTTTCAAAGTCACATTAAAATCGTCACTGAATTGTTGTAATCACTCTTGTCGATATGCTCATTACATTTTCAATTTACTTATCGTTATACAGTTGGCAAGACCCCTTGATCTGTACTCATTTGGAATTCTTTGATTGATTATATAATTTTGTTTTATGAGTGATTGAGTTTGTTATGCATTGATGATTGGATTTATATGTTCTTTGATCGATTCACTTGACACATTGGTTTCATGAAAACACATTTGTGTTGTGGTAAGACCCTTGGTATAAATCGTTTCATACAACACATAGTTCATATAATCAAACCCTTGGTGTGATTTCGATTTATTGCTTTGGTTTTTAAACTATAACTATTTCTCACGTGAATGTTTAATCCACTTACCATAGATTTCATTGGTTGATTGAATGGCATGGTTTTAACCTATGCAATAGTGGATTGAATAGTGATTTGCATTGGTGGTTGTACTATAGGATATGACTGTTGTGCATGGGTTGAACCAGCTCCACCACCTTCTCACATTATATCATTAATGTTTCCCCCTACCCTGTTTCACCTTTGCTAGTTTTGAGCAAGCCTGTGAGCATTCTACCCCTACGTATGTTGTGTTCAAACCCTGGCTTGTTCACCTCGCCCACCGTGTTCTCCTGTCTATGGCACCGGTGGTGCGCATAGAGCCAAATGGAAACCAAGCCCTGTTACTATTCGATGATGCCCATAAGGATTTAGAAGATAATGGTTGGCTCATGTTTATACAGAGGTTCGAGGGCTTCAACCTTACGGTTGCCCAACAATTATCCCTCACCTTTGATGGGTGTAGGGATAAAGTAGGTGACATTCAACTTGAACTCAATGAAGAATTCATAAGCTCTTCTACAGGACTAGTAGCCACGGGCCAGTGATGGTTTAAAAACTCCAAAGTTGATGAGGTGTCGTGGCCATTACTATTCGTATCAAGGAAGGTTGTCTCCTATGATAAATGTATTCCTATTTCCACCCTTAAACTCAGGTGGCACTATATTTTGGTGATTGTGAAACAATTTGTGACCTGTGAAGGTTAGTATGGCTTGGTTTTTCTGTATCACCTCTGGTTATTGATGAATTTCATGGGCTATCCTTTGAACATGCCGCATTACTTCTTGCATAGTCTTTACAATATGGCTAAGAGGTTCAAATGCGAGAAGGATGACAACATCTTGTTTCATCATGGCTTGATTAGACTCATCGTCGTCCACCATTTCAATCTTCATGGCGATAATTAGCAAGCCTTTATGTCTAGAAATGGCTTTGTTGATCTAGAGTCTGCTCAAATCAATAAATCCATGGTTAGTGAGACTATGGTTGGGCCACATGTGCCTTTCCATGTCCTTCTACCCCCTGCCAAACCCTCGGTTTTCCCTGACATCGACCTACCCGACATCACAAAAGACAAGACTGAGGCTGTCAAGAAGCCTGTGAGTAAGAAAGTCAAGGGTAATCCTACTGTCGACAGCAAGGGTAAGAAGAATGCTCGATTGATATCGAGACTTGCCTGGAATAAACCTAAGCCAAACGTCAACCAAAAACCCATAGTTCTGAGAGAGGACTCAGACTTCGATATCGAGCGTTTCCTGGCTAAAGAGTACCCCTATTCCCATGGCCTATGCTCTGAGAAACCCTATGACTTTGTTTCTAATTTACCCCCTTGTATAAAGAACAATCCTAACTACCCAGGAATCAAGATACATAATGAAACCCTCGGTGATTTAAACAAACCCTCGCCTGCAATTTCGAAGCCCTAGAAAACATCATGCATCCAATGTAATGTGTGGCAGTAGCGCTACTACACCGACGTTCCATTATTACAGTCAAAGATCAAATCTTTAGAGAACCAAGTTACAGTGATGTCGAGAGAAAGGGACAAGTTTCAAGCTAATGACAAGAAACAAAAAACCACTGGTTCGATCATCTTCAGGAATGTCGAATCGGCAATGGCCTTCATCAATTCCAAACTATCATAATCGAAGTCGTTTCTTATTGTCCAGGTATGAATTTCAATATGAGTTTTGCTTTGTAAGTTTTCTTGAATCATCGTAACATATTCGGTTTTTCTTTCAAATTAGTTCTGTTCGTTGTGATATATTCAAAATGATTATGTTTCCTGTACAGTAGATTCATTTTACTAAACTCAAATGTAGCTATGTTTTGGTTATGCGATTTTGTCGTGCCCAGTTTAGCAATTGATTGGTTTTGACTGGGTTTTGGTTCGTTTTAGAATAATTCTGTTAGTTTGAATTAACGAAATCGATGGGGTTTGCTTTTGTTTGGATTTTGATCGCATTTGACTTGTACAAGAAATTTTTGTGCTAATATTAGAACACAGTTATGTTTTGATTTGATACGATTTTGTTGTGGTTGAATGCCATCGGCTCTGATTTAGTTCTTATGATTGGATTTTGAAACAATTTCATAGGATTGAATTGGTATGATATTTTATGAGTGTAATGTATCATTATAAGGGATTGGTTTGATAAATACGATGTAGTCTATTAAATTAGAAAAATGACTCTGTTTTTCATTAAATCAACATTCACGTTTGGATTTGGACTACATTTGACCTATGCAAAAGATCTATTCGCTAAAATCGTGGAACTATGTTGATTCATAACGATTGTATCGACCTCAAATTGTTTCTATTCGCCCATGTTTGATTTGATTTACAAATGATTGTTGCATGTCCTGAGTTAGCACGATTGCTTGTATGAGTTGGATAGGTATCAAAAATAGATTTGATGCTTCTCTGTTGGTTTTGATTTTCAAAAACGATTTTGTTAATATCAGATCGACATATTTTCTCTCTGTTGAATTCGTATGAAAAACTTGGCTAATAGTTCGTTTTGAAATTGATTCAAGTGATGGTTTCGTTGACTGTCAATCGATTCTGTCTGCTTCCAATTGGCAATAACGAATGTTTGACAAATCCCACATATCCTATTATCAACTGATTAATTCAATTACAATTTCATTTGTTTCAATTTACATACAAGTTTCGATTTGACTTGCAAATAGCATGATCGTTTGCATATGTTTAATATAGTTCTATTAATTTGAAAAAACGATCCTGTTGATTTCGTTTGGATTCGAC
>ML814539.1:106511-129009 GCA_009831015.1 Picea engelmannii | reverse complement strand
AAATTGTTCATCTATCCAGACTCAATCAACGCCATCATTTCTCATTCTCTAGAAAACCGTCGTCGAGATTACAGATAGAAAACCCCCATTAAATCCTGGTAAACATAGATTACACCTTTTCCATTTTCAGGTATCCATTTGACGATGGAGCCCAAATCCAAATCTTCTGAGATTGTAGAAAATCATTTCCTCCCTCCTCCCGTCGATCTGGATCGTATCCCTCTGGCTGAAAAAGACTATTTAATTGCAGATTTGAAGTGTTAATTCGACTTATTTGAATTACACTTATAGCTCAAGGATGTTTTTCTAGATCAGAGCGACGATATTGGGCTCTAGGAATCTAACCTTCCACTATATATTTTTTCCCATACATATCATTTTCCTAAATTCACCCTGAAATACCAAACCCACTACCTTCCCATCCAAAGGACCATTGTCTCTTCATCTGGAGAAAATCTTTTCACCATCACCCCTCAAACGATAGATCAGATTCTACAAATACCCAAGAATGATTCTACCTCCTCATTCTCCATTGATATTTTGATCGAGCTCTACCAAAAACTATCTTTCCCATAGAGAGCTCAAATTTTTGAACTCTTCCTTCCTAAAACTACCCAATTAACCAAGAATAATCCCCCATACCATTCCTCCATTTTCTCAGTTAAAGGAAACCAGATCATTTTCGCCATGTGTTCTCTACTAAGTTACTATTCATACGAGTGGGTAGACGAACCCATTCTGGGTTTTCTATCCATCTTATCGACTGAAGAAAAGGATACTACACAATTGGATTACAGTCCGTTTTTAGCTAACAACATCCATGAAAAACTCTTCAATTTTTCAACAGAAGGTATGATCCGGTATTCTTCAAAATTGGTGTACATGTTTCTTTTTTTCCAAGTATACAAGTTCTCCTTCTCCTAGCAGAAGTTGGACCAAGATGGTAACCCTGAAAAAGTGACCTCCTGTACTTCCATAGTGAGGAATAAATCATCTGAGATCAATTTCAAACAGCTCATTTATCAATTATACCATCTAGTGGTATGCATGCTCAGTGGAAGAACATAGCAAAGGATCAACGAGGAAGTTCAGAGAATTTTTCACTTATTAGACCTCGCTAAAACAGGGGATTGGTTCCTCTACTAGGATCATACAAAAATCAGAATCTATGGCTGTGAATTACACCCTTACATGTTGCCAAACTGTTTTCCTATCAGGATATTCACTCTGGATTATATCATACAGATGATATTCACTTTGTATCTTTCTAGAAGAAACATTAGCTCAGGATCAAAGGTCAAATAGGTTCTTTCATATGCAATAGCAGAGTTGCAGGGGAAGAAGCAAACAAGATGTTAAAGGAAATGAAGTTCAATCAAATTTCCCCCTGGCACTATGACCCTTGTGGAATCATTTCATAAAATAGGTTAAAGAACAAGATTTCTCCCTATGCTCGTGTGCCTAAACCTGAGATTGAGAAATTCGTGAGCCAGACAAAGTGGGAGGAAAACACTCTAACAGACACTGAATAACATTATTCACCAACCAAAATTTCACATACTAGTACTCCATAGGTGCAAGCAGAGAAGAGGGCTATAAAGGAAGTCTCCCCTTCAGTCCCATAAGTCTCCGCAAAAGACTTCCAAGTCTAAAGTAAAATGACCAAAACCATCCATACACCTGACAGGTCTAGAGGAGAAGAAACTCAGTCTAGCATAGTGATGGAGGGCCTACACTCATCACTTTTCTCTAGAATCCAACAAACCATATCCTCTTCCTCATCCAATAAGCAGACTAACACCACATTGACTACTAAGTCCTCAAAAGAGCCTGCAGGACTTAATATTTTTGAGAAATATAACTTGATCAAGAAGAAGAATGAGATGTTGACTAGCAACACCTATGCACAGTTTTGGAAACAAACATCTACAACATAGACAAGTTGTTATTTTCCTTTGATATAGAGAAAGGAAGAATTCACATGGCATTATTGCAGGCACAGGTTCCTCATCCCAAGGAAATCTCTAATTACAAGAGGTCAATGTTTGAGTTTGATATAAAATAGGTGCACCCAGCTGATCATATGGATATGCACAAACAGTCTGGGGAGATTATTTTCTCCACCCTAGCAAATACCTCCATGACTGCTGCAAAGTTGCAGGTCTCCTTGAACAATGTCCAGTCTCAGCTTAAGCTAGAAAATATATATTCCTTGGCCAAGGATAACAAGATCAAGTCCTAGAAGAAATGGTATTGAAAATTGGATATGATCCATCCAATGTCAAAGAAGCAGAAGAAATCCTCAAGAGGAAAAATGATGACATAGCTTCCCTAAGGAAACAACTAAAAATCCCATCCATTGAAGATCCATGGGAAAAAGAAATGGCAGATATTGAAGGCCATAAAGAGGAAATTCTTAAATTAATCATGGATAAGAATGCACAAATCAAGGAGATGGAGGCTGAGTTAGAGAAGTTGGTCAAAGAGAAGGAACAAAGTGTGCCAATGACTGTTATTCCTCTACAAGCAATCCCTATCACAGGAGTCAATTCAGCAGTAGCAACCACAACAACAAAATATCCATCAGCTATTCTAGTGACAACTCTAGATGCATAAAAAAAGTTGGAAAAGTTAATGGAGGACATGTCTCTACAAGGAAAAGAAATCAAAAGACTACAGGAGGAGATTGATAACCTCCAGAAGTTGAAAGCCATGTTTCATTCTAGTTACAACATAGAGATGCACAAATCACAAAGGCTCAAGAAAGAACTATAGAAGCTGCAGAAATAGTCATGACCAAGATAGTGTTAGAGGCTAAGGAAAACATCTGGATGGACATTTTCCATTCAATGATGAAGATATGGCCCCTGATACAGATTATGTTTGAACAACATGAATTGGTGCAGAGAGCCAGACAAGTCATCGACAAGATAAGGACAAAATTGGGATAAAATCCTACCAAGGCCACAAAGATCATCAGGTTTTTGAATTCCAAGACTGAATAAGAGTTGGAAGCACTGGAAATCGAGGAAAAAACAGAAACAATTCTTAAGGTTAAGAAGGTTTTGACTAAAAAGGTATTAATGATGCGACTTGAGAAGAAAGCTCAGTCAATGGATATCGGAGTGCAGAGTTTTTTCAGCAAGTTCAACCTAGTGCACAAGAAAGGTCTTCTAGGTTTTCTAGTTAATAATGAAAAACTGATTACTTTGCTAGACTACAAATAGAAGATATTAGTAGTGGAAAAATATGGCTCTAATTTTGCAGGTATACAAGGAAGCATAACTAGTAAGGCTTTCTTGGAAACTTTACAGTTGGAAATGAGCATCCAACATCGGATAAATTACATCTTCATCACCAAGCCAACATTTTCTAAGTACATAGAGATGGATGAAACTTACAAGATATTACTCAAGGTCTCCATCCCCAGTCAAAAGAGATGTGGACATTCGAGTTAGCATGAGGAAAATATTCAAATTCGAGTGGATGAGTCACCAACCACTTTCCCAGAAATTAACATTCAGGATTTGGACAGATCACCAATAATCCTATTAATTTGTAATATGTAATCTAGTTAGTTATATTTTTCATCCACCAGATCCTAGTCATTAATGACACGATTAGATGTAATTTTGTATACATACTTCTCACTTAGAAGTATTGAGGGTTGATTCTTGCGCCCAAGAAGCTATCATTGTAATCTTTTTGAAGAGATCAAATGATAATAAAAAGACATATTCACAGGATTCTTGCGTTTATATGTTGGTGATTTTATCTTACTTTGTAATTCATTTTGTTTTCTATCTCTAATCGTTTAAAGGAATTTAATGAACATAATTTTTCCCGTACACTTTGTTTCTTGTCTTTAGCGATCTGCATGTTATTCTTTTGATATTAATCAAATAAATTCTTAACTGGTTCTTTGTTTGATTGAATATCTCACCTATTCTATCTTTCCACGACACTTAACTCTAAAATATCCAACATTCTCATTATCTCGCCCTGTGAAGAAATATTATTAAAGGTGTCTCGGATCTTGATCTTTAATACAGACCCCATAGCCCAATGGACGTTTAAATGAAATACTTCATCCAATATTTATAAAACAAATCAACACACTCATATTATTTTAACTAGCCTAATATCTAAAACTCAGACATATCTAAATCTTACAGAGAGATCCCCCTCTAAAACAGGCAGGGCTAGATCCTAGTTTCGAACTGGTTTTGGTAAAATACCTATGTCAATTTTTTTCTACCCCTGACAACCTCTAGGAATTTATAGAGTGCTAACATAGTGGCAACTATACTGTGGAAATGAACAAACTTTCCATTCTACGATTTATTTTCCCTAGATAAAGAAAAATTTATTTATGAACAAATCATAAAATCTGACTTACAAAGATATAAATGTTCAGAGGTTGTTGAAGTTTGTATATATTAGTTTAGATTTCTTAAAATTTAAAGTTCTAGCTCCTAAAAGAATCCACACTAGATCTCACACTGATCTAGAACTTGCAACAACAGTAGACAATCCAGAAAAATTACTCAGAAAAATAAACATTGTAGAAGATTATGGGAGTAACATTCCTCTTCATAGGGCCACTTCTCTTCCATAGAATCTTGTCACAATCCATGACCTTGAGTTTGACCTACATTTTGAGAAGAGCCTTTTCAGAACCAAATCTGACAGCTTTGTGACTGAAACAGTCTTAGATCAAACCATCCTCTAACCTAGAACCCCTGAAAGACTTTCTCCTAGAAAAACATTTGATCAACGATTTCTTGAAGAGTTTAAAAAGTTAGAAGATCTAGTATCAAATCTCGATCAAGATTTTTACAAATCCCACTTTCAACAGTCAGTTGAACTTTCTGCCCTGACTATTGTTGTAGCATATGTCAAGCCTCAAGTAGTTCACTCTACACCTCCCATCCCTGCATCTTCTACATCTTCTGTCACTTCTCCTCCAATCACACAAGTTGTTATTTAGCCTCCTCCAATTATGGTAGCAAGATATGCTCCCTTGGTGTTAGCTTCTCCCCTACATGCCATGCCCTAGGACTACCAAACTAGACTTCCTCAGTTTGATGGTACGAGACCTCTTAATGCACAACAACATGTTGATAAAATGAATGATTATTTTTATTTGTAGGAAGTCGATGAGGCAGATGTTGAGATGAGACTTTTTTCATAGAGTTTAACTAGAGAGGTCAAAAAATGGTTCAAATCATTACGAACTACAAGAATTGTTGATATTGTTTATTTCCACATATTTTTTCTTGACAAATGAGAGGTAAAGAAAAACCCTCTCCAGATTTTATCAGAATATGAAAATATCAAAAGGAATCAAGGGGAAACAGTACATGATTACTGCATTCATTTCAATAATATCTATAATGCAATTCCTACTGATATCAATCCTCCTCAAGGCTTGGAATTAATCAATTTTCCTGATGGATTTGATGTTGATATGTCATACCAACTAAGGGAAAGGAATTCTACCACCCTAGAAGATATGCAGGAATGTGTAGTTGTTGTAGGAAAATCTTCCTGCGGACAGGTAGATTGCCTCTAAGAGCTTGACCTTAGCTCTAGGACAAAAAATGTTTAACGTGGACACTGACTTCCTTTCAAATATATCTAAACTAATACATGAGAAGGGTGGATAACATAAGTACCTCTTTATCGATGTTTGTCCCTGCATGCTACGAGTTGCGCTCCGATCCTTTGCTCCTCGCTGGTTCTGTAGACAAACAAGATACAACCACTTCCTACTCTATTGATATTAGCTTGAAAATAGATCTATCTATCAATGATAAGTTCATGTGACATTAGACACAAACTAGAAAGAAACAGGCCAAGCGTGCCATATTTATGAGAATAACGACAGCAGTACTTACAATCGTAGATGCGAATGCGACAGCTTCGTCAAGTCCCCTTCGTCTAACCCTTGCTCGAAATATCCACAACCTGGATAACATCATCTTCACTGATCACTCTCCTTGGATTCCTGTGTGTTTCCTATGAGATCATAGGTTTCATACTAGCAATTCTTCCCCCTTTCCACCATCATAGAGATTTCTTATATAGGTTAAGAGGAGCTTAACCTCTTGAGTTATCTTTAGGACAAGTTAGGGAACCTCCTTCTCAGATCAAGGATTATCTGATGGAACCAAGAATTTGAATGCAACTGCTTTCTAATCTTGAAAGATCCTCTCCTTATTCTCCTCAACGGACCAACTATTGCCTCAGATTAGGCACCACTCCTTCAAAAGGGGCATCAGAGCATTGTAGCACTCTCTAAGAAGCTGAAGGGAAGTGCCAGCACCCTAAGGGTGGATAGTGCTCCTTCAGAGGGGGAAGGGGAGCATTATAACACTGCCTAAATCCTTATAGGGGAGCATTATAACACTGCCTAAAGCCTTATAGGGGAGCGTCAGTGCTCCCTAGACTGATATAGGGGAGTGCTCATCCCCAAAACCTTTGTTTCAAAACTCTTTTCAGGTGTCAAGAGTCCTTTGACTTCAGTTAATCAGTTCTCCTTCTCTAAAACCAATGTATGAGATGTTTTAAGTGCCTCCTTAGTGTCGTCGTTAAGGAAGTATGCTTGAACAACATTTGTGACACTTGTGAACAACTTGCGACACTTGCAAAAGTTGTAAGGAAGATGCAACACTTACGACAATTGAGAGGAACATGCGACACTTATCCAGTTGAGTAAATCTGACGTGTAACAGAATGGCCCCCAAAGTATGAAGTTAGAAGATATTGACTGATAATTGAAATGCTTTGTAGACATTCAAGCAAGGGTATAGACTCAGAGAACCTGACGGAAGCTGCACACAAACATCCAACAAATATCATGACATACTTCAAAACCCAAGGTAGGCATACGTATGCTTGGGTGATCAACACTTCCAAGATATGGCCGCCATAAAATGCACTGCGGATCCATAATTGTATTGATAAAAAAGGTATAGCCATCGAAGATACAGTGTGGATCTATACGTTGATGACTTGGACTGATCGTATCCACAAAGAATACACAGTGGATCTACAAGATGACAGGAAATAGCCACGACCAATACAAAGTGGATCTATGTGACAATATATGTGTTCTTTGTCCAATAGAAATTCCTTCGCAGTTTGGGAAAAGCATATATCAAAGTGATCACTCAACCCAGGGTCTTCTCACAATCCCAATGCAGTACGATCCTAACCATGTGAATAGATGTCTTGATGTCGAACATGGAAGAAACCACTTGATTACCGGTCAATGGTGTGAACCGTTAACAAGTGCGAGGGAGATCACCATTAATGTCAATCATTCCCAAGGTACCTTAGTACATTCCAGTGAATGTGAATAGATGAGTTGAAGTCGAACACCCGTGGAATCATCAGATCAGGGGTCAATGATGTAGACCTACTGTCGAATGCGAGGAGGCCTACCATTAAGGCATGCAGGTCCCAAAGTACTAACTGTTTTCTAAGCCTAATTCCTGGATAATGTGTTGAAGTCGATAGGAATAGACTCATCGAGGGAGGGCCTTGGTGTATCCCCCATCAACGACTTGAAACAGACATAGAGATGTAATTGGCAGATCAAATGGACATGGATTGACACAGGTTTTGAGGCAAGATATTTGGGATGGCTAACTCTAGAGGTGGATACTTCCCTTGAACACTGAGGCACAACAACAAAACATGACATGGACCAAAACTATGTAGTGGATACTGTGACTTGCGTCGGGTCACCCAAAGGAGTGAAAGGAACTCGAGGATTGGCTCAGTGCAGAGGCTCAACGGATTATGATGTGTGCAAATGACAAAGTGTCATGTTCAAGGGTGACTCTAAGAAGTGCTAGATGATGTTCTCAAGAGACTGCTTGGCTTTCTCCTTTCAATTTTTTCCCCCATCCAGATAGATGAGTACCTCTTTTTGATTTAATGAGCTCAAGGAGGATAACACATGCTCGATATAACTCACCTTCGGTAAGTTCATCTTACTTTGTTTAACGAACCAGAAGAAGTAAGGGTTTGGTCCCATATGGGCCTATCGATTTGTGCTTTAACGAGTTCAAAGACAGAAAACTTGAAGGTTTTTCAGGATTATAGAGTTTGGAAAAACGCTTAAAAGAGAACTCTCTCAGTTCCTTTTTCATACAGTAGTCTAACGAGACCGAAAAAGGGGTAAACTATCGCTTGAAAGATGCCCTTTATGACATTTTAACGAGTGTGAAAGGAAGCAAGTTCACTCGACAATCTTTTCATATTTAGAGAGTCTGAAAAGGGTTTAAAGTAGACTCCAGGGGGGTTACTTTTTCGTGTGGTGTCCATACAGGTCCGAAAAAGAGATAAAAGTTTACCCAGTTTCATTCTCATGTATTTACGAGCACGAGAAAGAACAAATACTAAGCTCGGTATGCCCCCACCTTGAAAGCTGGTGGCTTAGCTCCAGAATGATCATCAAAGGCTTGAGACATGCCCCCCAAGCTTCAATTCATTCACCGACTTTGAGGTTGTCACCAATTTATGTGCTAGGTGGAGAAAAAGGATACAGGTGGATGAAATGAAGGTTCAAAAATGAGACCTAACGAAAGACTTGACTCAACATCTACGAGATCTGGTGAAAGACTCGACTTGAAGGGAGAGGTGATTGTTTCATTTTTTAACGAGCTTGACACAGGAAAAGAACTATGCTTAAGGTTCCAGGTTCGATCCCCAGATTGTTGTTTCATTTTTTAACGAGCTTGCTACAAATAAGAAAACTATGCTCATAGCCTCTATTTCATTTTTTAACGAGCTTTCCACAGAGAAGGAAAACTATGCTCGTGACCTCTGTTTCATTTTTTAACGAGCTTGCCACAGAGAAGGGAAACTATGCTCGTAATGCCCCCAACATGAAAGCTAGTGGCCTCTGTTTCATTTTTTAACGAGCTTGCCACAGAGAAGAGAAACTATGCTCATGGTTGCTTCTTGATCACGACTTTCGATATGATAATGCTCTGGAAGGATATCGTGTCAAGGGACAAAACTCGGTCATGGCCTCCAAGAGATATTCATTGGATGGAAGATAATCACTCTGGAAGGAACACAGGTCGAGGGTTGTGACAGGGGTAAGGAGATGAAGCTCCAACAACCCTACTGAAGAGATCACCATGTCAACTACCGGATCCAAATCGTCGAAATTTGAGGTCATGGGAGACAACGCCACATAATTGACATGCGGCAGGGGTGATACTGTCTGCATATAAGAACCACTTAGGGAGGTAACCCAGTTAGGGCCCATGAATGAAAGTTGATCAATAGTCACAATTATTCCCTCGTGAGGGAAAGATATCACACGGAAAAGGGTGGATTCAAGAGCTTTCATAGCATAGACATAATCCCACCCAAGGAGTAAAGTGAAATCCAAGGGGTCTCGGACTACCATGACATCGATAAAGACAGTTTTCCCTCCCAAAGTTATAGGAAACTGAGGAGGATCCCTAAAGGTTGACTAGTTCTTCTGTTAAAAGCTAACAGATTCTGTGTAACCGGTGCAAGATGAGGACCACATTTCTAAGACCTAGGTAAGACCGGGGCAATCCCTCAGAAAGTGGTCACCCTTACAAAGGCTGCAAGGGAATTTGGGTTTTGGATTCTTCATTTTGATCTTGTTGAACTCATCAACACTCCCAGTACTATTAATAGTAACTGGTTTCTTAGAGCCAACATCTGATGTTGTTGGGGCCTTGGTCCTTTTCGGGCTCTTCTTCTTCTTCTTTTTCCGTTTCTTCTTCTTCTGATCAAGCTGGCTACTTGCTTTAGATATTTCACTAGGCGAAGAAGGAGAAATGGAAGGAGACTTGATGGGCGAAGAAGGAGAAAATTCGACGTGAGGTTGATGTGTGGGTGGTGTATTGACATCCAAAGTATTAGGTGCAACTGAAACATTGGGAGGATTTTGGATGACCGGAGTGGGGGACAACCAAACTGTTAATCCAATAGTGAGTCCTTGAAGACTCAGTGTGGCAACATATGGAGGACCAAAGTTTCCAAATGAAGGAAAGGTATAAGGTTCCCCAGAAGCAGGGGTTCCTCCATTGGTACTCCCAGGATTCGATGCCATTAACACTGACTCGACCTAAGGTCCACTAAGTAAAAGAAACAACATACGCTAACAGAATCTAAGAATCACAACCAAGCAAACATGACCTTCTTTTGATGACCGTACTAGTTGGTGATGAAATCCAATGTCACGTGATCAAGTCCAGAAGGGGAGGGGATAGGGTGGAACAGTTACAATGGTGACTTGCTTAACGGACGTACGCCTTGGTGCAAGCTTCCATGCAGTAATTGTGGATTTACCCTCCAAGGAGCCCGATTGAGTTTGACCAATGTCTGCTCCAGGTACAGTGAGACTTCCCGTCACCTTCACCTCATGTAAGACCCTAAATATTATGGCCACAAAGGTTACCAATTCGTAGTCAGCCCCTGGGCGGGAACAGTCGACAGTCTTATCCGAACGTACGGGTAGGGTATCGAGCCCAAAATCAACTAAAAGGCTTCAACGCAGTAATTGTGGATTTACCTTGAAGTGACCCTCATAATATGATCTGACCACCACAATCAGTTAAACCACAGAGGGTTAGTCCCCGTAGCTCACCCGAATGCGACCTCGTGCGTAACCCCTGTGTGAGAGGGGGATCCCAGGCAGACTTATATGACAATTGGATTTGACTCTCCCTAACTCAGGATGCTACTGTTTGTTTTGGAAACTTTGGAGAGTTGAGCTCATAGCCTAATCCAAAGTACTAAGCCTAATCTACTGTTGGTGGAGGATCCTAGAAAAGAAAAAGTTCTAAATAATTTTTAATTAGCGTTGATTTTTATAGATGTTCTTTACTCAAAAAGGGGTGCATGGAAGTGAAACGAATGGAGTTATGACTCAGTTCCAAAAATTCATCAAAAATGATAAGCATTCATTTATTTTCGATGAACATCTATCTAAGGGAGAGAGAGAGAGTTCTTTTCACTAACAAGCATTGATAAGGACTGTCCTCAAACAAGTTTTCTTCAATCAAATCCTGATGTGATGCTAAAACTTTTGAGATGCCTTCTAACATACACAATCAATCATGAAGATGCTTTTTATTGTTTGCATATGAATAATGATCAATTCAACACAATGCTCGTCTTTCTAATTACCTTCTTGGATGAATGAAAATCAGACCAACACAAGAAGAAGTCATACAAACAATACACCCTCTCATTGTAATCAAAACAAAAAGTGAAAGAAAATAAACAATCAAAAAGAAAAAAAACTTCACACCCAAAAGAAAAAGTCGAAGAACAATGATCTTAATTAAAACCAAATGGAAAGATATGTAGACCTTTGATGACCTTCACCAACGTTTTTCGTTCAGTTGATGAGGAGAGAAAGACAATGTATGGGTTCCAAACTCCAAATGGTAGAAAAACTCAACAACAATAGTGAAGAAGGCTACAAAATCCAAATATCAAGACATTTGTTCTTCAAAAAGACAGATGTCAAGGCTGGAAGGGAAGAAGCATTGACTCACAAGGTTACCCAGCAAGAGAGACACAGAGGAAAAACCTAGAAAAAAGTAATTCTAGAAGGTTTACTAGCCAAAGGAGGGTTGGCACTCTATTTCCAAAGGCAAGGAGTGTTGTAGCACTCTGTATAAGTCTATGAGGGAGCATTGGCGCTCCGTTAACATAAGGACAGGGGCGCCAGGTTCAAAAACTCCCAAAAATGTCAAAAATTCCAAAAATTGCAACTCAATCTCGACAACTAGGTTGAGTATGATGGGTTAGGGAGCCAATCATCTCATGAAACCAATCAAAGGAGGAGTGAACTAGGTCTGAAACAATCAAGGGGTAGAACTAGGTCAATGAGGAGAAATCAAAACAATAAGTTTCGATTTGAGGCTATCTCCCCCGTGGAGTCGCCAGTTTCTGTTGTAGGAAAATCTCCCAGCGGACAGGTAGATTGCCTCTGAGAGCTTGACCTTAACTCTAGGACAGAAAATGCTTAACGTGGACACTGACTTCCTTTCAAATCTATCTAAACTAATACATGAGAATGGTGGATAACAGAAGTACCTCTTTATCGACGTTTGTCCCTGCACGCTACGAGTTGCGCTCCGATCCTTTTCTCCTCATTGAGTTCTGTAGACAAACAAGATACAACCACTTCCTACTCTATTGATATTAGCTTGAAAACAGATTTATCTATCAATGATAAGTTCATGTGACATTAGACACAAACTAGAAAGAAACATGCCAAGCGTGTCATATTGATGAAAATAACGACAACAGTACTTACAATCGTAGATGCGAATGCGACAGCTTCGTCAAGTCCCCTTCGTCTAACCCTTGCTCGAAAGATCCACAACCTGGATAACAGTAGCTTCACTGATCACTCTCCTTGGCTGACTGTGTGTTTCCTATGAGATCATAGGTTTCATACTAGAAATTCTTCCCCCTTTCCACCATCATAGAGCTTACTTGTATAGGTTAAGAGGAGATTAACCTCTTGAGTTATCTTTAGGACAAGTTAGGGAACCTCCTCCTCAGATAAGAGATTCTCTGATGGAACCAAGAATTCGAATGCAACTACTTTCTAATCTTGAAAGATCCTCTCTTTATTCTCCTCAACGGGCCAACTACTGCCTCAGATTAGGCAGCACTCCATCAAAAGGGACATCAGAGCGTTGCAGTGCTCACTAAGAAGCTTAAGGGAAGCGCCAATTCCCTAAGGGTGGATAACGCTCCTTCAGAGAGGGAAAGGGAGCATTATAACGCTCCCTGAAGCCTTATAGGGGAGCGCTAGTGCTCCCTAGACTGATATAGGGGAGCGCTCATCCCCAGAACCTTTGTTTTAGAACTCTTTTCAGGTGTCAAGAGTCCTTTGACTTCAGTTAATCAGTTATCCTTCTCCAAACCCAGTGTATGAGATGTTTTAAGTGCCTCCTTAGTGTCGTCGTTAAGGAAGTATGCTTGAACAACGTTTGCGACACTTGTGAACAACTTGTGACACTTGCGAAAGTTGTAAGGAAGATGCGACACTTACGACAATTGAGAGGAACATGTGACACTTATCCAGTTGAGTAAATCTGACGTGTAACAATAGTGAGTGTTGAAGCAAATCTATTAGCCAGAAGAGCTAGGCAAAGAACAAAATGATGGATCATAATTAAATAATAAAATTCCACTTCCACTTCATATACCAAGATTTATTATTAGGTGACAACCATGGAGAGAATGATAGACAGATTGCAAATCAATGACATAAATCCTCCAAGAGAAAATCATCCTGCTCCTCAAATTCAAAATCCAAATTTCATAAGGAACCCTCCCCAAATCAGATAGAGAGAGCCCATAGACCAAAGGGAACAAAGAGGGCATGATCAGAAGATTAGACCACCTCTACAACAAAACTATGTTGATGAAGGGGAAGAGATAATCAAGGATTGTGATTATATTCACATAAACCTTATGGGGGTCAATGACAATGAATCCATTTTTCTCACTCAGGAAGAACAAGAGATTTTTCTCCTTTCACAGATAGAGGTAAATGAGGAAGAGGAAGAATCGAAACAACAGGCCTTTGAAAATGCTACAATGGAGGTCCATAGACAATACAACTTGAGAAGCAAGAAGACTAATGACAATGCAACAAATAATGTTGTTGAAACCAAGAAAGTTGTTGAAGCTAAGAAAACCTCAGATGCTACCCCCCAAGAAAATCCCATAAAATAAATGTCCAGAGACTCCTTCAAAGAGAAATTTTGAATCTTCACCAAGAACATCTCAAACGAAGGTGGCATCCACAAGTCAGCCAAGTACTTATGCACAAAAAATTGTGACTAATAAACTAGAACTGTAGAGCCAAAGAAGAACTTCAACCACTTTTAGCTTGGATAGTGAACTGGATAAACTGAAGATTCCTATTCCTTTGACTCAACTAATGAACAAAAATGCTTACAGGTCCCAGGTGATCAAAGTATTAAATATAGAAGTAGAAGTAGGTTTAGATACTGTGAATGTTGTTGATGATCAGCCTGAGCTGCTTTTTGGTCCCGAGGTTGATGGACAAACTGATATTGGTTCTGTCCCCCCTTTTTACATCAGTTTGAATATCCATGACAAGACATTACATAACACTATGCTTGACTCTGGCGCTTCTCACAATCTTATGCCTAAAGCTGTGATGGAGAATTTGGGGCTTGATATCACCAGGCCATACAAGGAATTGTACTCTTTTGACTCTAGGAAAGTTAAATGCATAGGCCTAATTAAATATTTTTGCATCACCTTGGTGCAAATCCCATCTAAAAGAATGGTTATGGATATTGTAGTTGCAGACATTCCTCCAAAGTATGGTATGCTATTATCTCAATCATGGGGTACCAAGATAAAAGGTACTTTACAGTTAGATATGACTGATGCCACCATTCATGTGTTTGGCCAACAGAGAAGATTGTACGGAGAGACTCTGATGAAGTATATGGTCCACAATCAAGAAAAACCTCATAACTATCCTTTGTACTATGTTCATTTTGACCTGGACTCCTTAATTCTATAAAATTATGGTGACTTAGACACTCAAATAGCACAATTAGAAGATAATGCATATGACTTGGAGGAGAGTAAATAAACCCCAGAGGAAAGCAAAATGGCGACAACAAAAACTGATGAATTAGCATAAAACTTCTAGAGTATGGATTTTGATGGAGTTGTCAGCAAGGAAGGTGCTGGAGCTGGAGTGTGGCTGCATAATCACAAAGCAAGGTATTCAGAAACTCACTCATATATATTAAATTTCCAGTGCACCAATAACATAGTTGAGTATGAAGCATTGATACTCTGCCTGAATTTGTTGAAGAAAATTGGTGCCAAGAGGATTATGGTAAGAGGAGACTCTAAACTTGTTATCAAACAAATCAAAGGTGAGTATGTTGCTAAACACCCTAGGCTCAGAGCTTATAGAAATGCAGTTTTTTATTTTCTACAATGTTTCACTGAAATTGACTTGCAGGTAATCCCCAGAGGCCAAAAAATACTTTCATATAGATTGGATACTTCGACATCCACATGAAAAATACATTTCCATCCAAATCGCCAATATATAGTGGAGGTGAAATGTAGGCCAATTGTCCCAGACAATATCAGGTACTGGCAAGTATTTTGCAACGACAAACAAATTGAATATTTCCTGCAGTCTAAAAATGATTTTGAATGTACAAATATTGATGTAGAGAGTGATGATGATAGTGTAAATAAATCATACTTTGAAAATGATAGTGTAAATAAAGTAGATTCAGATGAAATAAATGAAAAAGATGAAGACTCAGATATTTTGCAATTGAAGAATAATTTTTTACCTAGAGGCTTGGTTCCTTTAGAAGAACTATTTGATTTCAACAATGTAACAAAAAATCCAAAGATTGAAACTAGTGGAAAGGATGTTGACGAATGCAATATACGAACAGAGGAAAAACCCAAAATGATAAAACTATCTAAATCTTTACCCCACAAGAAAAAACACAAATATATTGAATTGGTTAAGGAATTTGTAGATGTATCTGCTTGGAGCTATGAGGATTTAAAGTCTTATGACACAAGTATCATACAACACAAGATTCCAATAAAAGAAGAACATAATCCTTTCAGGAAGAAACCTAGGAGAATGAATCCAAAGTTATTATCCTTGATTGAAAAAGAGATTAAAAAGATGTATGATGCCAAAATAATAGTCCCCTTAAGATTTTCGAAATAGGTTTCCAATCTGGTTCCTACCATAAAGCTAACTGGTGAAATCTGGTTTTGCATTGATTTCAGAAACCTCAACAAGGTTTCCCTCAAAGACAACTATCCCCTGCCTAAAATAGATCACATCTTACAAAAGGTAGCTGGGGCTAGTAGGATCTCTTTGCTAGATAGTTTTTCTGGCTATAACCAGGTTCTTGTCCACCCAGATGACCAAGAGAAAACAACTTTCACCACACCATAGGGAACTTTCATGTATGTGAAAATTCCCTTTGGTTTGATGAATGTTGGTGCCACTTTCCAAATTGCAATGGACATTGCCTTTGTGGATGAGCTCGGTAGGTTTATAGGCATATATTTGGATAATTTTACTGTCTACTCGAAATCAGATGAGTAACATTTAAAACACCTCAGACGAGTGTTTGAAAAGTGCAGAAAGTTTGGGATTTCACTAAATCCCAAGAAAACTCTTTTTGGTTTAGAAGAAGGCAAACTGCTAGGGCATATAATCTCTAAATATGAAATCAAGATAGACCCTAATAGAATTGTGAACATCCAAAAGTTAGACCATCCTAGGAACATTAAGGAATTGCAATCCTTTATAGGAAAAATAAATTTCCTAAGAAGATTCATACCAAATTTGGCAAAACACCTCGGGAACATCACAAATATGCTTAAAAAATATACCAAAATAAAGTGGAACACATAAGCTAAACAATCCTTTGAGCAAGTAAAACATGCACTTACAAAAGCCCCTGTATTGATTAGTCCAGATTACACTAAGGATTTCTATGTATTCTCTTTTGTGTCTGAACACACCATTGCAACATTTCTATTGCAGAAAAATAATGAAGGGCATGAACAACCCATAGCGTTTTTCAGCAATTCATTGAGAGATGTTGCACTGAACTACAATATAATGGAGAAACATGATTTTTCCCTGGTAAAGGAAATTAAATATTTTAGAGTTTACATTCTCCATTATCATACTATTTCTTATGTTCCAAATGCAGTGGTGAAGGATATTCTGACTCAGGATAACCCAGATGGTAGGAGAGGGAAGTGGATTGTTGTGATTCTGGAATATGATATAGAAATCAAACCAACTAAACTGATCAAGGGTCAGGGTTTGGCCAAATTGATGGCTGAATCCAATTTTCATGCTTTAGATATAAAACATTTAGCTACATCTGATGAACAGGGAGAGCAGGTGACTCCACATGTCAAAGAGGTATTCTCAAACTCTCCATGGTATGCAGACCTCATCTTTGTCTTGCATAATTTACAAGATCCTCCTGGTCTAACTAAGACTAAATCTATATTCTTAAAACTAAAAGAATTAAAATATTGCACTCTGGATGGAAATCTGTACTGAAGAGATGTTGGAGGCATTTTACTTAATTGTTTATTAAAAGATGAAGTTGACAAGGCATTATAGGATTTCCATGAAGGATATTGTGGCAAGCATCTGAGTTGGAAGACTACAACTAACAAGATCCTTAGAGATAGTTTTTATTGGCCCAGCTTGTTTGCAGATGTTCATAAAAAGGTAACCTCCTGTCACAAGTGCCAAGTCTTTGAAGGAAAAAGGAAACTTTTTACTTTAACCCCGAAACCTATTTCAGTTGAAGCTCCATTCTAGAAATGGGGTTTGGACTTTATTGGTGAGATTCAACCACCCTCTTTAGGCCAACATAAGTGGATCCTCATAGCTACAGGCTAATTCACAAAGTGGATTTAAGTTGTATCTTGCAGGCAAGCTACTGACTCTATCATTATTAAATTCTTGGAAAATAACATTCTCTCTCATTTTGGATGTCCTAGGAAGATTATAAATGATAATGCAACAACTTTCATATCAAAGAAGCTAATAGAATTTTGCAGCAAGTACCAAATCACTTTGGGACACTCCACAACCTATTACCCTTAGAGAAATGGGTTAGATGAGTCCTCAAATAAAATTTTGGTGAATATCATAAATAAGAGGTTGCAGGAAAATAAGAAATCTTGGCATAAAAAGTTTATTCATGCACTCTGGGATGATAGACTAACCACAAAAATATCAATTGGTATGTCCCCATATCAATTTGTATATGGAATTGATGTTGTTTTCCCCACCTCTTTGGGTGTTCTTGTTATGAAGTTTTTACAAGAAGTGAAATCAGAGCCTAATGATATTCAAAGGAGAATCAATCATATGATCCAACTCTAATAGTCCACAGAGAAGGTGTATAACCATACACAGGTAATTCAAGAGAGCATCAAGAAGATTTATGACAGAAGAACTAAGGAGGATTATTTTGAATTGGGTGATTTGGTACTGAAGTGGGATTCCAGAAATGAGGACAAGGGAAAACATGGAAAGTTCGATAGTTTGTGGAAAGGACCTTACATAATTCAGGAATATAGAGGAAATAATGCATTCTTACTCAAGGACATTGATGGAACAAACCTGCTAGGAGGACCTATAAATGGTAGGATGCTCAAACATTATGGTCCACCAGAATGAAGATCTTAGTCATTAACCTCATTGTAAAAACCACTTTACTTTTACCTTTATGTCATGTGTGAAGTGATTTTTATCAGATGGTTGAAGCTCGAAGGGAATGCCCTAAGACACTGATCT
This sequence comes from Picea engelmannii, assembly GCA_009831015.1. Classification (NCBI taxonomy): domain Eukaryota; kingdom Viridiplantae; phylum Streptophyta; class Pinopsida; order Pinales; family Pinaceae; genus Picea; species Picea engelmannii. The sequence continues at coordinate 110,606 of ML814539.1, read as the reverse complement.
GGATCATCAAATTTATAATAAGAATAAAAAAAATCAGGATGCAGAAAAATCACTAAGGAAGGAGATTCAAAGCAGTAGGTAGTTGGATTCTTGGCACCTCACAAGGAGAGCACCATCCCCAAGTGGAGCCATTGTCATAGCCCTATGTTTCATAGGATCACCTAGTGATTGTTATCCCTCTTTCTAGTTACATTAGGTTGTAAATAATATTTTTGTTCTACAAATGATTTACAAAAGAAAAAGAAATAAAGAAAATACAAAAAAATCAAAAGAGGGTATAAAAAATAGAAAAGAAAATGATAAAAAACACATGGAATAAACTGGCTTGATTCATACCGTCTAACCATGATCAATATCTTTCAATTTATGTAGATAGGATAGTGAATAAACTTGGATAAATAGTCTAATCTTAGACAAGTTAGATAGGTTAGTGAATAAGTTTGATCAAACAATTTAAGCTTGGTCAAATGTCTTAGGTTAGAGTAATTTTTTAACCCAACATCTTAATCTAGGTTAAATTTCTAGGTAATTAGATTAGGATATAGGTTAGAATGTCTTATTTCAATAAAATTGGTGAAAATTTGATTACATGCCTTTGATTTGAGCTAAAATGGTGTATTTTGACCCCTTGGTGATAAAATGAAGAAAGGATAAAATGCAAAAACCCATAAAATGATTATATCCTAAGTTTTGTGGTGACATGATAGTTTGGCACTTTGTGCTAAAGGGTGCATTAATATCAACAAATAAACACAATGCACCCATATCTACAGTCAGCAGGGAATATTTGACACCCCCCCGACCTTTCTGCCTTTAACGGTGTGGGGGGGGGGGTCTGAGATGGTGGTTTTCCAAAGCGAGACCCTCATAACGTGTCGACTTCCTATCAACTCGGACCCCCCTCACTCCTTACCACTTTCTACCTCCACCCCTTCTACATAAGTTTCCTAATTTCTTATTCATACCACCTTTTGCACTCTGACATCACACTCCACTACCCCGCCTACACATCATACTCCACTACTCTACCGACACATCACCCTCCACTCACCTGTCTCCTATCACATCTCATTCATCCATTGGCCTCTCATTATCATCCTCTTCACCTCATTTCCATCTCTTGGCCATTCAATTCCATCAACATCACACCTAAAAGGTCTATTAACCAATTAATGTAGTCATCCATTACCGTTACTCGTCTGACTCACCATCTTCTCCATAACGGACACCTCGTTCAACCATTTAACTCTGTTTTTTCGCCATTGTGCACTATTCATCGATCCAGACTCAATTGATTCCATCATTTACCATTCTCCATATAATCTTCATAGATCTTACAGTTAGCAAACCCCCATTAAAGACTGGTAAACATAGATTACACCTTTTCCATTTTCTGGTATCTGTTTGACAATGGCGCCCAAATTCAAATCTTCTAAGATTGTATAAACTCATTTCCTCCCTCATCCCATCAATCTGGATCATATCCCCCTATCTGAAAAATATTATTTAATTACAGAGTCAAAGTGTGAATTTGACTTCTTCGAATTACACTTCTGGCTCAAGAATGTTTTTCTGGATCAGAGTGACAAGATCAGGCTCTTGGAATCTAACCTTCCACTGTATCTTTTTCCCCAAACATATCATTTTACCAAATTCTCCCTGAAATGCCAATCCCACTACCTTCCTAACAAAAGGGCCATTGTCTCTTCGTTTGGAGAAACACTTTTCACCGTTACCCCTCAAACGATAGATCAGATTCTGAAGATACCCAAGAATGATTCTGCCTCCCCATTCTGTTTTGAAATTTTGACTGAGCTCTACCAAAAACTATATTTCCTGTAGAGAGCTCAAATTTTTGAACTCTTCCTTTCTAAAAATCCCCAATTACCCAAGAAGAATCCCCCATACCATTATTTTGGGCCCTTCATTTTTGGATAAGGAATTGCGCTAGTTTTTCCTGAGCACGAGTTGCACAAGCTTCATCAAAGGCCTAGAGAAAGAGCAACAAAAAATAGTTGCGAAAGTCAGTGCAACACCAGCTAAGAAACATACGGTTGAAACAAAAAAAGAAAATGTTCAAGCTGAGAAGGAAGACACAACCCAACTTATATATAGGGATAAGCATAATTGTAAAAGGGTTAGCCAAGACTATTTAAAAAGGGTTAATCGGGTTGTGGGTGAGTCGATTGATTTAGTCATTATAGTTGTTGTTAACCAGGTTGTTTTAGTTGTTGATGATCATTGTAAGTTGAGTTAAGTCTAGTACTAAGTCTGTAATGAATTGGATCTATCAGGTTGAGAATTGGAGCTCTGTGACTTGAGTCCATAGCCACGAGTATGAAGAACGCACTACTGTGTAATTCTGAGCCTGCAATCAAAGAAAGATTCCAAAGATAATATGAAGAAGGACCTAAATTTTCAAATATGGCGTGTCTTTGTGTGTTTACTTATGCATTACAATATATCCTATGTTTTATAATTTCTAGTTGATGGTTCTATGTTTAAATGCTTACTAGTGACGTAAGTAGGTTCAATTCTTGCACATGTATGTTTCAGACCTATTCATGGCTCCTACGCAAGATCAGGAATGAGTCCTAAAGGTTTTATGGATCCTCTCAAGTATTTTCCCTACCCTTCCCTATCTCTATTTCTCAATAGCACTTCAGGTGAGACTTCTTCTCTTCGGAGGAGATGAGAATGTCAACGCTCTAGACTACACGGTACCTTTTGTTGGTAACCTAAGAAGGACCCTGGTCTGATCAAACTTGCTCCAACAAAATGGTTTTGTTGCCAGGACCTGTGTTAAAAGGGAACCTATAGGGAGAATGATTTTTTCAATCCATAGAGATGGTATTGATCAATGGTGGGAAAGGAATTGTGATGCCTTCATATGGAAAGAAGAGAAACTGAGGAGAAAATCAGTGGAAAACACTCGTGAAGAAATCTTTTACTCGGAAAGATCGAGCAACTAGTACGAGATTTTATGGGTTAAATTCCAGGAAGAATTTTTCTACTGGATAAAGAGGATCCAAGAAGATCCACAGTTCCAAGGGCGGGTTAAGAGGATCTGTGCGTGGGATACCAAGAATCTAGTGGCACTTCAAACTCTAGATTGTCTAGTTACACAAGCTATGGATTTCTGGGTCAGCACCACACTATAAGGATACATAATTGAATTTGCAGTTGAGAACCACCAGTCTTTCTTGCGAGCTGGGGAAATATTCAATAAAGATGCAAGAGGAAGGTTTCTGAGAGAAATCCCCTTCTGGATTAAGGTTTTCTTGATAGAGGAAGGGATGTTGGTTATGTCCCCAACTGAAATGGCAGTGTAAACACCCTCGCTTGGGGTAGGGCGAGGTGGGGTGAGAGTAATGGCATGAGAGAGGGGAAGGGTTCTTTGACAAATTGGGGGGAAACAACAAGAAATGGACTTAAGAGATGAGTGATCCTTGAAGAGAGCCACAATAGTTGAGATGTGGTGGCACGGTAAGATCAAGAAAGAAGCAAGACAATCTGAGAAGTTGAGGAAAGAAGGTGGATCGGGAGAAGTAGAAGAAAGACAAATGGAAGAATTGAAGAAGATGAGATGATAGGAATGATTGGTTAGTCAAAGGGTGAACAAGAGAGAGATGTGGAGAGAAATAAGTCCCCAGGAGGTGGGACAAGAAGGAGAAGGTACAAATGTGAGAGACGAAGACGTCCACACAAATCTTGGAGAAGGAAGAGAAGATTCAACCCCGATAATAGGAGATATCTGGAAAGCGACCGAAGAGATTGTCCCAGTAGAAGCTAATGAGACCCCCCAGATCAAATAAAACCACCCCAAAGCTAGTGGTTCCAATCCTGAATCACCCATACCCCAAGTGTCTTCTATACAAGCAGTAAGTTTGATACTACCTTCTCATGCTAATTTTGTTCCAGTACAATTAATTAGTCAGTCACAACTAGGAATTTTGAATATAGGGAGGATACCAGGATCCCCTAGTAGATCGCAAGATAGAACGTTAGGATTCATATTGATAGGAACAACAATATCAGCAATGGCCAGCCATGTGGGAGGTTCGATTGTTCAATACCTAGAATTTTGGGGTAAGG
>ML814539.1:0-62977 GCA_009831015.1 Picea engelmannii | reverse complement strand
CCCATTTAAATGAATTTGAAATTAAGGACATCATGTTGGACCTAGGGTCAGATGTAAACATTTTTCCTAAGAAGACCTGGGAAGCCTTAGGAAAACTGAGGCTAACATATTCCCCAATTTAGTCAAGAATGGAAAACCAATACTGTATCTTCCCCATAGTAAGACTGGAGAATGTGGAAATATATGTAGCAGGAGTAAAAAGGTTGAATTTGAAGTCATTGAGATCATGGAAGATAAGGACCCCTACCCTGCACTACTTGGTATTGATTGGGCCTATGATAATTATGCAGTAATTGATTTAAAGAAAGAAACCATGACCTTTGAGGCGGAGGGAATCAAGGTAGTTCAACCTTTGAATCCATATGTAGGAAATAGGTATACAGAACCAATAGACAATAATATGGAGGGACAAGACTTGGACCAGTTGTACATTGTAACAGCTGGGACAAGAAATGATTATATAAACCTCACTGTCAATGGGTCAGTAAGTTGGAGAAGTATACAGTCAGTACATGAAGATTCAGAATTGGATTTTGACATTTGGACAAAAGGGTCGCACAAAATATTCTCAAGAAGATGCACAACTATCAGAGTAACCAGATGGATTGGGACCAAACTTAGAGAACACCCAGTATACGATGGCACCTCATATCTCGACAGTTTCTTGCACAAGATGGAGGAAGATGTTAGAGAATATCAAAGAGTCTCGGTACTATATGTATCTTTCCAGAACAACCCTTCCAGATGGTGGGATAATCATAAAGCCGTACCCAGAAATTGGGACGAGGAGAATAAAGTTATCAAGTACAGGTTCCAGAACAAGGAGCAGCTGGAATCAGATATGCAAAAGGATCTCCAAGTTATGAAATTGTTCAGTGGAGAATCAAATCCTATAGCCCACATCAAACAGTGCGTGAATCAGTGGAAAGCTAAGGGGATACCCTCTCACTTTTGGATTCAGGTATTTCCCCACTCTCTAAGTCCAATCCCAAAATCTTGGTTTATACATGAAGAAACTAGAAGACAAACTAGCGACTAGCAAACAATGATCCCAAGCTTTAAGTAGTAATCAGAGAAAACAATGAAAAAATAGCGACTGGCAAACAATGATCCTGAGCTTGAAGTCTAGTACTCAGTCTGTAATGAATTGGATCTATCAGGTTGAGAATTGGAGCTATGTGACTTGAGTACAGAGCCAATATTCTGAACAGGGCACTGTTGTATAATTCTAAGTCTATAATCAGAGAAACATTCCAAAGATAATATGAAGAAGGACCTAAATTTTCAAATATGGTGTGTCTTTATGTGTTTATTTGTGCATTAAAATATCTCCTTATGGCTTATGAGTTCTAGTTGATGGTTTTGCATTTAAATGCTTGATAGCGACATAAGTAGGTTCAATTCTTGCACATGTATGCTTCAGACCTATTCATGGCTCCCACGCAAGATAAAGAATGAGTCATGAAGGTTATATGGATCCTCTTAAGTCTTTTCCCTACCCTTCCCTATCTCTATGTCTCAGCAACGCTTCAGGTGAGACTTCTTATCTTCGGAGGAGATGAAAATTCCAGCGCTCTAGACTACATGGTACCGTTTTTTGGTAACCTGAGAAGGACCCTCATCTGATCAAACTCGTGCCAACACATTCCTCCATTTTCTCAGTTAAAGGAAACCAGATCATATCCACCCTGTGTTCTCTAGTAAGTTACTATTTAGACGAGTGGGTAGACGAACCCATTCTGCGTTTTCTATCCATATTCTCCACTGAAGAAAAGGCTACTACATAGTTTGATTACAGTCAGTTTTTAGCTGACAACATCCATGAACAACTCTTCAAGTTTTCAACAGAAGGTATGTTTTGGTATTCTTCAATATTGGTGTACATGTTTCTCTTTTTCCAAGAAGAAAAGTTCTTCTCCCAACAAAAGTTGGACCAAGATAGTAACCCTGAACATGTGACCTCTTGAACTTCCATAGTGAGGAATAACTCATCTGAGGTCAATTTCAAATAGTTAATTGATCAATTCTACCATACAGTGGTATGCATGCTCAGTTGAATAACAGAGCCAAGGGTCAACGAGGAAGTTCAGAGAATTTTTCACTTGTTAGACCTATCTAAAATAGGGGACTGGTTCCTCTACCAGGATCATATAGAAATCAGAATCTATGGCTATGAATTACCCCCTTAGAAGCTGCCAAAGTATTTTCCTGTCAGGATATTTGCTTTGGAATATATCAAACATATCATAGATTCAGATGATATTCACTTTGTAGATTTCAAGAAGAAAAAACAACTTAGGATCAAAGGTCAGATAGGTTCTTTCATATACAACAGTAGAGTTGTAGGGGAAGAAGCAAACAAGTTGTTAAAGGAAATAAATTTTAGTCAAAGTTTCCCCTGGCACTATGACACATGTAGCATCATTGCAGAAAACAGGTTAAAGATAAATATTTCTCCCTATGCTCATGTGCCTAAACCTGAGATTGAAAAATTCGTGAACGAGACAGAGTGGGACAAAAACACTTTGACAGACACTGAACAACATTCTTCACCAAACATCATTTCACATACTAGTACTCTATAGGTGCAAGCAGAAAAGAGGGCTAGAAACGAAGTCTCACCTTCAATCACATAAGTCTCAGCAGAAGACTTCCAAGTCTATAGGAAAAGGACCAAAACCAGCCATACACCTGATAGGTCCAGAGAAGAAGAAACTCAATCCACCATAGTGATGGAGGGGCCACACTCATCACTTTTCTCTAGCAGCCAACAAACCATATCTTATTCCTCATCCAAGAAGCAAACTGACACCACATTGAATACTAAGTCCTCACAAGAGCCTACAAAACTCAATATTTTTTAGAAATATAACTTGATCAAGAAGAAGAATGAGATGTTGACCAGCAACACCTATGCACAGCTTTGGAAACAGACATCTACAACACAACACAGGTTATCTGCCTTCGATACGGAGAAAAGAAGAATGCACATGGAATTCTTACAGGCACAGGTGCCTCATCCCAAGTAAATATATGATTACAAGAGGTCAATGTTTGAGTTTTATATAAAAGAGGTTCACCTAAATGATCATATGGATATGCACAAACAGACTCAGAGATGATTTTCTCCACACTGGAAAATACCTCCATGATTGTTGCAAAGTTGCAGGTCTCCTTGAACAATGTCCAGTCTCAGATTAAGCTGGAAAAGATATATTCCTTGGAAAAGGATAACATGATCAATTCCCTAGAAGAAATGGCAATGAAAATTGGATATGATCCATCTAATGTCAAAGTAACAAAAGAACTCCTCAAGAATAAAAACACTGACATAGCCTCCCTGAGGAAGCAACTAAAAATCCTAGCCACTGAAGATCCACAGGAAAAATAAATGGTAGAGACTGGAGGTCATAAAGAGGAAATGCTTTAATTAATCATGGAGTAGAATGAAAATGTCAAGGATATGGAGCCTGAGTTAGAGAAGCTAGTAAAAGAGAAGGAACAGAGTGTGCCAATGATTGTTATTCCTATACAAGTAGTCCCTATCACATGAGTGAGTTTAGAAGCAGCAGCCACAACAACATAACTTCCATAAGCTACTCCAGTGATATCTCTAGATGCATCAGAAAAGTTGGGAAAGTCAATGGAGGACATGTCTCTACAAGGAAAAGAAATTAAAAGACTCGAGAGGATATTAATAAGCTCTGGAAGTCTAAAGCTATGTTTCAATATAGTTACAACATAGAGATGCACAAATCACAGAGGCTCAAGAAATAACTATAGAAGCTGCAGAAGGAGACAGTCATGACCAAGACACTGTTAGAGGCCAAGGAAAACATTTGGATGGACATTTTCCAATCAATGACAGAGATATGTCCCCTGATTTAGATTTTGTTTGAACAACATGAATTGGTGCAGAGAGCCAGACAAGCCATCGACAAGATAAGGACATAATTGGGAGAAAATCATACCGATGCCACAAAGATATTTTGGTTCTTGAATTCCAAGACTAAATAAGAGTTGGAAGCACTGGAAATCGAGGACAGAACATAAACAAATCTTGAGGTCAAGAAGGTTTTGACTAAAAATGGACTAATGATGCAACTTGAGGAGAAATCTTAGTCAATGGATATTGGAGTGCAGATATTTTTCAACAAGGTCGACTCACTGCACAAGAAAGGTATTCCAGGTTTGCTAGTGATCAATGACAAACTGATTACTCTGCCAGAATACAAACATAAGATCTTAGAAGTGGAAAAAGATGGCTCTATGTTTACAGGCATACAAGGAAGCATAACTAGTAAGGATTTCTTGGAAACTTTTCAGTTGGACCTAAGCATCCAACATGAGATAAAGTACATCTTCATCACCAAGCCAACCTTTTCTAGGTACAAATAGATGAATGAAACTTACAGGAGATTACTCAAGGATCCATCCCCAATCAAAAGATATGGGAAGACCTTTGTGCCTTGATCGAGTAAATATGACGTGGACATACGAGTCAACATGAGGAAGACAGTCAAAGTCAAGTGAATGAATCACCAACCACTTTCCAAGAAATCAACATTCAGGATTTGGACAGATCACCAATAGTCCTAGTATTTTGTAATATGTAATCTAGTTAGTTACGTTTTTTCCCTGCCGAATCCTAGTCATTAATGAGAGGATCGAATGTAAGATTTTATAAATACTTCCCACTTAGAGGTATTGAGGGTTGATTCTTGCGCCCAAGAATCTATCATTGTAATATTTTTGAAGAGATCGACTAGTAATAAAAAGACAAATTCATAGGATTCTTGCATTTGGATGTTGGTGATGTTATCTTACTTTGTTAATGTTTTTCTTAGTGTGTAATTCATTTTGTTTTCTATCTCTAATCGTTTAAAGGAAGTTAATGAACATAATTTGTTCTAGACACACTCTTTCTGGTATTTAGCGATATGGATGTTATTCTTTTGATATTAATCAAAGAAATTCTTAACTGCTTCTTTGTTTGATTGAATATCTCACCTGTTCTATCTTTCCACCACACTTAAATCTAAAAGATCCAACATTCTCATTATCTCACCCTATGAATAAATCTTCTTAAAGTTGTCTCAGATCTTGATCTTTAATACAGACCCCATAGACCAATGGATGTTTAAATGCAATACTTCAACCAATCTTTATAAAAAAAAACAACACACTCATATTATTTTAACTAGCCTAATATCTAAAACTCAAACATATCTAAATATTACAGAGAGATCCCTCTCTGAAACTGGTAGGGCTAGATCCCATTTTCGAAGTGGTTTTGGTAAGTTACCTCTGTCAAATTACTTCTGCCCCTGACAACCTCTAGGAATTTACAGAGTGCTAACAAGATGAATATAGAGGAATATATCAATGCCCACTATGTAGCAAGGAATCCTAAGGTAGGAAGTCAAGTCCCTATTCGGAAAAAACGATCTTAGTATGAAGATTATTTTCCTAGTATTGACTAGGATCAAGGGTTCAACCTCATTACACCAGGCATCAAGGCCACTCATGTTCTACACAGTGCAATGTACGAGACCCATAGTATATGACTGGTGTACCTCACTACTGGAAAATATGAAGAGCCAATTGACATAGTGGAAATAGGGGATTAAAACAAATTTTCAGTTTGTCGGTATCCTATGCAGTTTATTTTTCAAGCGGGTTCCAGGTTTGGGACCTAGATTTGAGATTCTTCCGAGAATACCTCGCGATCCGTCCATGGAACGGTGGATCGAGGTAATGAGGTGGCAGGGGGGAGGTAGGGTGCCGACACCCTACAACAAGGATTTATTCTACTGGTGGTGGCGACAGGTCATCACTCTGGATGACTATCCCTACAAGGGGATTGACTTCAGAGGATATCTATACATGCCACTCCCACCAAGGACCACCTACGGTGACATAGGTATGTCAAATTGTTTTCACATATTTCATTTTTTTGTATTTTTTTATAAGTAGAACAAAATTATTTTTGGATGGTGATTAAGTATTAACTAGACATTTTTTCAATGCAGACATGGGTCCGCGACGACCAAAAGGCTTCCCTCAACATCGAAGAAGGAACCGGGGAGAAGAGGCGGTGGGAGGAGAATCCAAGAGGGTCCTAAGTAATGTGCAGGGAAACCTGTCGCGTTTGACCCATAGGATACTATTGGCAGCCCTACATGATTTTTGTCTTTTCTTTTGAAAAACAAATAATTCTTGTAGCTGCCTATGCTTCATCATGACAATATTTGAAGGTGATTTTTAGATTATGGAAATAGTGTTTTGATTATTCCTATTATTTTTTTTATTTTTGCAGTTTTATACTTCATTCATGACTGAAAGCATGAATGAAGTATTAAAACTTCAAAATCGTATTTTATTTAAAAAGGAAATAAGGCTTGGTCTTGAAAGGTTTAATATGTTTTAACCCCTTTTACTGAATGCTTTTTTTTCTTTGAACTTATAAAAGAAACACTTGTTTTAAGGCTGTACTAGGATTGAAATTTATACCTTGGACACTTTGTATGCCAAGAATTGATTGAAAAAGAGACTTTAGGTGTGTTTCATTTAAGATTCATGGTAAGTCAACTTTGGTTTTAAATATCGATATGATTTTGGCTTGTAAAGAATATCCTCTCCTAACCTTAGTAGCTTGAATTCACCCTTTACATTTGATGATATTTAAACATAACTCAGTCATACCCTGTACTCTATGTGAAGTGGAATTATGAATCCACATATCCATCATTACGAGCTAAGGCTTCCAATCACTCGGTCCTCAAGGAATCCATTACCTGAAAACGCCTGATTTTCATGTCTTGGAATCCCTTGTGCTCACATTTTGGATGCACTAGGGTGACTTCTAGATTAATCCTTTGTTTTAAGATGGGTTTTTTCTCTATTACTGATCCCCCTTATACTCACAACGAGTTCTGATTGCCTTTGTGACTGTCTGTCCAATCCCGTTTTTCATACCAAAGACACGTTTTTACGGGAGCGTTTCTGAGCAAACCATGAAGAATTAGATCAAACCCTTGAAAACCCAGAACTGAAATGAGCCCTTTTACCTTCAAAGAAGGAAGTTTCTCTAGAAATGGGATCATTGCAAAGATATGTCTTGATTGTTGGAGGCAAATTTCTCAGTTTTTTCGTTCTAGTTCAAGAAAACATTTTATTTATTTATTTTTATTTTGCTAGAGCAATTCCTATAGAAACCCCTGTTGTGGAAAATCCCTTGATAGCAAATCCTCTCGAGCTCTCAAATGTCAAGCCTGATCTTTTGTATGAAAACCCTCACGCAAGGGCATTGCTCGAACAACCTTTATCTGAGAAACAAGATGCTAGTCCTGGGGTTTTTAAAGATCCCTAGTATGAACATTTTGTCTACCCGAATCCCTTTATCAAAATCATCCAAAAACCCACAGTGGACAGTGGAAGTGTTTTGACACACAGTCTTATGTCTCCTCAATCAATTGTTCTAGATCCACGGTGTGAGGTGTGTTTATTTTGGATAGACAAGTATTACACAAATGTCCCCTCCCTTCAAGTGAAGATCAATACCCTCACAACTCAGATTGACTCATTAACGGTTGAAAACCACAGACTCAAGTTCAGTGCACAAAGGCAAGGGAAACACCTGAAGAGAACTGGAAATATAATAATAAAAAAAATGTTGAGTGTGTCAAAGCTATGATTAACTCTAAAGTCGTATAATTCAAATTTAACATTCAGTTGAAAGGTAATATTTTTTTTTTTTTATCTTAGCTATGCTTTTATTGTTATTTTCTAATTAATATGGATTAATTCAGATTTTTGTTGGTAACAATAAGATTGGCAGATTATGTAGCCAATTCAAATTTCTCATATAGAAATTTAGAATATGTTAGTTAAATTAATATCTAAATTTCTTTATTTTCATTTTTCCTTTCAGGATATCAGGCAGCTTGTGGAGACATAATGATATGGATCATTTCTGGGGTCATTAGCCATATTTTTATCTCATTTTGTAAACCGAAACAAACACTTTTAATCTTAAGAGATACAGTTTGATATTGAGTGGTTTTATTACCCTCTATTTTTGTAATTAGAAAATCATCCTGGGATTTGATTCTATCTTAGAAGATAGGATGCTTAGTATTCCTAAACTCATTAAATACTACAAGTCTTTGTAATGAAACCATCCTCACCTGGGGCAGAAGATGGACATTTGATTTACAGACTTTAATGGAACAACAATACACATTTCGGCTTTAGCTTCTTGTGGATGGTGTCTTCATTTAAGTTTTGTTTATCCTGAWATGATAATAGGTTTTGATAGCTTTAGTMTTCATGATTTATTATGTTTTGGGATAATTTATTTATAGATGTTGTCCATAATGCTTCATATATTAATCATGTGATCATCTATTCAACTTCAATTACATGATTTCTCCTTAATTTTCATTGAAAGATTAAATGCAAGGATATTTGCTAATAGATTTTTCTTAATGTGATTACTTGCAATCATGAGATCACAATAACTATTGGTATCATTCTTTTTGTTATTAAAATTCAACTGCCAACACAATTGTTCTTCATTTATTCATAACAGATTTAAGGTTCATTGCAGGTTTTCCCTCCTCGACAAGGTGGTTAGATGTTCTTTGATCGTACATATGTTTGGACTCATATCATTAGCTCGATGTACATGTTAGCTCATTTACATTTTTTTGCTATTTGTTTATCACTGAAATTCGAACATATGGTTTGGATTTTGACTATCCATACATTTTCATTTCATATCATTTTCTTTTATTAGTTTAACACTTATAAAGGAAAAATCAAAAAATATTTTTATGTGCTTTCTTTATCTGCTTCTTCAAAGCAGTCATTTGCACATCGAGTTTCATAAGTTTAGATTAAAACTTGCATCTTGTAAATAATGTACATAAATGAGAGTTATTTATCTTTTGCTTAAACACACCTACTACAGTTACATTAGAGCATATGTACATATATATATAGTATTTAGTAATTAGATAAGTTATTTATTTCTTTTATTTTGTTTATTTTAGGATTTTTAGATTGGCTAACAGAGCCATTGAACCCGTCAGAACGAGTTATACCAAACGTCTTGGGTTACTTAGACAACCCCGGACCGAACTCTTTCTTCCAATTGACGGACGGTCATTTTCGCCCATCAACAAATACCCATGGTTCAGGTAGAGGATCTGCCTAAAGCCATGTAGTGACAGGTAGTTGGTGTACCCAGGGCATGGGTACGACTCTTTTGGCATCTTGCAAATACCATGGCTTGCTACCATGACACACATCTAGTGCCACAGGAATATATGTCATTGGTTATTGTAATACTAGATGTATATGTGTATTGAGGGTATTAGCCCCAATTTTGTACTATAAACACCATATTTTTTGAAATATATAAAAAAAGGGATCTTCGGTTTTACTTATATTTTACAATGTGTACATTGATGAGATGGTTTTCTTTGCTTTAGTTATGTGACAAATGCCAATCTAAAACAAAATTAGCATAAGCCTTAGATACATGATTTGAACTCCTAGGAATATGATAATATGTAATAAATTCAAATTGTCGCTCTAAAAGATGTACCTGTAGGAATCAATGGAGTAAAGTAGGATCACGCACACGGTAATTGTCGTTCAACTAACATACTACTAACTAGGAATCTAGATGAACTTCTAATGAATGAATTCCATGTGAGATAGCATTGCGCAAAAGTTCTATAGCGACACTATATTCAGCTAAATTGTTCGTGGATTCCCTAGGCATACGCCACCTGAAAAAAACAGTAGACCCTCGGGTGAGTAAACCACCCAAGTGGTGGAAGCCAAGTTTTGTGTATGACAAATGGCTCCTTCTGCGAATTCTAGGTAGACCAAATATTTCGTTGACATCTATTAACCAAGTGAAAACTTGATAATCAACCTGAAGACGAAAGAAAAAGATATATACACTAAATTACATTAGTATACAGAGAGTTTCTCCCAAGCCTATGGCTCAAGCATAGTATATTTATAAGTAGAGCCCATTTCTAGGCTCAGCCAACCTATTCCCTTCATAATCTTATAACTCATAGGATACTTTTTCTAAAACACATTGCAGAATGTAAGGACTGTGCCACATGGGTTTAAAATTTCCTTCCCCTAGTGGTTCTTTGGCATGATCATACAAGAGGACCAAGTCACCCTTAGTGTACAACCAAGGAAAGATAGACTTATCATACTGGACCTTGACACATCTTTTGTTTTCCTTGATAGCAATAGAGGCATCTTGACACTGCTCATCAAGATTCTATAGGTGTACAAGACATCGCTCGAGATCAGAAGTGTCAGGTAGGAGCACGACTACCAACTTAAGAGGAGGGATATCGCATCCAATAGGTAATATTGATTCCACACCATGTAATAACTAGAAAGAGTAAAATCTGGTGGAAGTATTGAATGAGGTTCGATATGCCCAGAGTGATGGATATAACATGATGTGCTAGTTGGACTTACTCTAACTGACCGTTTTTTACAAAATGGTCTTGAGAGACTTGTTGATGGCCTCTGCTTGTCCATTTTCCTTGGGTTAATAAGGAGAAGAATGACCATGTCTAAATAACAGTTTACCTTCTAGTTCTTCCATCATTTCATTATGAAAGTGACTGCCTTGATCAATGACAATCTCACTCAGGATACCAAACTGAGCGATAATTTGATTGAATACGAAAAAAGGTTGCAGTCTTCCCATCGAATTTAACTCTAGGCATGGCCTCGGCCCACTTAGTAAAGTATTTGATGGTCATGATAATGTGTTGATGCCCCCCAGTGGAAGTTGGATTGCAATTGATGAAGTCTACCCCATACTTGGTGAAGAGACCAATAGTAATGACTAGGTGAAGAGGGGCTGGATGCGAGCACATTTTCTGAGTGAACACCTGATAGGGGTGACACTTCTTAACTGCTTAAACACAATCCTTAAATATAGTAGGACAAAAATAATCGGCTCGCAAAATTGTTTGAGCTGTCACAAGCCTGGATAGATGACCACCACAATCCCTAAGTGACAATCATTCAAAATAGACTCAGCTTCTCTGTGAGTTAAACAATGATGCAAGATATTGTCTATTCCTTGGTGATACAAAGTGTCACTGACGATAGCATATTTATTAGCTTGGTATCTTATACGTCATCGATCATCTCGTGAGAGATTATAGGGGAACTTCAAGGTATGAATATAGAGAACAATGTCTCCATACCAGGGGTCAGACGACAAGACAAGAAAAATGTGTTCATCCGTGTATAAATCAACATGAATAACGTCCTCATCTAATCATGGAAAATCATATATTAACTCCGCAAAGACTAGGGATTTCTTGGATTTCACGAAAGCGAAATCGAGATCAAACTCTGGTAAAATGAAAATCCATTTATTATATTTTCCCCCTATGATTCATCAGGTAAGGATGCATTAAAATGAATTGACATCAACAACCACAATAGTATTGCAAAGTAATATATAATGACACAAACACTGGACTACATGAATGGCAACCAAAGATAGATTTTCAACATGAGTATAATTAAGTTCAGGACCGAGTAAAGTTCGACTAAGATAGTAGATGACATGCTCACGAAGCTCATCATCCTCTTGAACTAGAACCATACCAATCGTATCTTCAGACATGGAAATACAAATTAAGTAATCTCTACCATAGTCAGAAGGATTCCGCAGAGGCACTGACACTAAATCTTTCTTCAAAGAATCAAAGGACTCCTAGGCTCGCTCATCCCATATACAAGGGGTTTCCTTCTTCAAAATATGCATGAAACCTTTAGTGATAGTGGCATAGTTCACTATAAACTGACGAAGAAAGTTAGCTTTCCCCTGTAAACCATGAAGTTTTCTAATTGTGCATGGGGGAGGAAACCGAAGAATTTCCTCAACTTTTAATGGATCTACCATGATCCCAGTCCCAGACACTAGAAATCCCAAAATACGACCAAACTTAAATCAAAATATGCACTTGTTAGGGTTCAACCAGATTCTATAATAACAATATCTTTCAAAAACAAGGCAAAGGTGTATAACGTGATCTGCTCTCTTGCGAGAGTGAGCAGCAAGATCATCAAGGTAAGCTTCAACTATGTGTTTAAGATCATGAAAAGTGAAATTCATGGCACGTTGAAAGGTTGCTCTGACGTTTTTAAGGCCAAAAGAAATTTTCCGGTATACAAAAGTACCCCATGAACAAATAAATGTCGTCTTGTGTTGATCCTCATGTTTGATTTGAATTTGGTTATACCTTGAAAATCTGTCCATAAAAGAAAATACTTCGCTTCCCACACACTCGTCGAGAGTCTAATCGATGAAAGGTGTGGGAAAATTATCTTTAGAAAAATCCTTGTTTAGGTCACAAAATCCATACATACACAGATGGTTCCTTGGTTCTTATCTACGGGAATGGGGTTGGATACCCATTCAGTCAACGGAACCAAGTATATGAAGCCAACATTAAGTAGCTTCTCCACCTCTGCCTTAATAGGAGGGGCCTTTTGAGGGTTGATATCTCTAAGACATTATCGAACAGGTTTAGGATCTGGATAAGTTTTAATATCAAGTTTGAAAGTACGAGGGTCGATTCCTGACATCTCTTCATATGACTAAGAAAATATGTCTCAGAATTCCTTGAAGAGCTCGATGTAGATCAGGATTTCTTCTGGTGAACAATATGCACCGATATTTATGTTTCCAACCTTGCTAGCGGTACGAGAGATGTCGATTGTGATGGTGGGAGAAATACTCACCATATTTCCTTCGGCATAAATGTCATGTGTATCAAGTGGAACTACAGTGTGACCGACTATCTCACTCAAAGTAGATTTAAAGTTGTCTTATTCGATTCTTTCAAGCTCTGGCAGAAAATAAGATCGGTGATGCATATCATCCCAAATTATATCAAAACCATTCATGGCTTCGATGATGGCTTTGTCCAAAGGAAAAGTACCATCAAGGAAATCATGTGAACAAGACAACGAAGTTTCCCACACGAGTCTAAGAGCGGGATCCTCGTCGTCCGTTGTTGTGAGTGGGAAATCCCTCTATGGATTAGCATCTAGGGTTAAATTATGCATGTGGAAAAGACCTAAAGAATCGTATTTTCTACCATTGTCCCAGACCTAATCCCCATTATTATTAAGCAAATACATAGTTAAGTGAGTGTACCTTATTCCATACATTTGATATTGTTCCTTCTTCACACTTGATTCCTCCTTGACTGCAGCTCTTCTCTACGGCTTACCTACATTCACACAAGATACACAATAAACTCTACATGCATTTGATCTAATTATTAATGGGTTAGAGATTCAAACATGTATGCAATAAACTATGAACACCTCATATGGTGGGACAGGAAAAATACTTCTTTATTACAACTTTAATAAATCAACTTACAATGTCGACGTTGGCTACTACTCCACAAACCTAGTCCTAGGCTCCTCTTCAACTGTCCTACAACTTCTTCGCTCTGTATCTCTTCTTACACAAGGATGGATAAAGGTTTTGGACAAAGGGAATGTGAAAATGGGTATAGTTTCTTTACTATGATTCTCCTCCTCCAAATGGAACCCCTAACCCTTCTTTTATAGGCTAGAAGAAGCTAGGTATTTGGACGAACCCTCAATCATGTATGGATGGAAGATTTAGTTAACTTACCCAAAGTTATGTGTTCCGTTGGTAACTTTCCTTTTTTCATGATTTTGTAGGTACATGTGGGTTGTT
The DNA here is from genome assembly GCA_009831015.1 of Picea engelmannii. Taxonomy (NCBI): domain Eukaryota; kingdom Viridiplantae; phylum Streptophyta; class Pinopsida; order Pinales; family Pinaceae; genus Picea; species Picea engelmannii. Next base: position 49,188 of record ML814539.1, on the reverse strand, counting down.
TTGGGTTAGCTAGCGTCTACACGAGTGCAATAATGGAGTAGGGCATGTGGTCCTTTATAAAAGAGGTTTTTAAGAAGAGTTGTTCAACAGTGTTTTGGAAAATAAGGAATCTGAGATGGCCTGATGCCAAGTAAGCATCTCTGGTGAAAATTAGGGTTATAAGAGATGCCCCCTAATGTGTGATGCCAGAAGAGAATCTGATGGCCGAAATACATTAACAATCTTCATTGATGTGCCGACCAAGTGAGCCCAGGGACCAGGAATCAGGAGGTGTCGTCTGCAAAATAAATATTGTCTCACCAAGGCAGGCATACCCATTCTCGAGATAAAATAGAATCATGTCTACCAATCAAATACACTATAGATCCATGTCTTATAACTTATATAAAGTGTAGCCACGAACAATACACAATGGAGCTACATCTCGAAATCAAAAAGATATACATGTAGAGTATCCATCTTCTTAGAAGCTGATAAGGCCTGATGGCTGGAGATGAGGTCTTCAGAGCTTGAGCAACAACTTCAAAATCTTCAAAACTTAGGTAGGAGTGTAATATGAGTGTACAACTTCACTACCTAGAGGTCTTCGATGGCTCGTCGGTCATGGACTAGAGAATCTTGGTGATCCGACTGAAGGCTTCATTAATTTAGAACAAATACTTGATTGGACGTTCAGGATGGTCGGGTATGAGGGAAAAAGACAAACTGTAGAGGGGCCGACTCAGGCTTGGTAAAAACTTGCCTTGGACAATAGCACGACAAATGATGAGACACAGGCAACATGGAATTAATCATAAGTTTATGAGGCAGGAGGCAATTCAAAATCTCTATATGTTTGGAAGAATAACCAATGGAGGAGGACACAACTCTATGTAATGAGAACAAATTCCTAAGTTTGTATTAAATCCCATAGTTTGACAAACAAACAGACAGAAGTGCTTTATCCAATGGCGACTTATTGTGCTTCCAATAAAGAAAATACTTTTCCCTTCCTCTTTTTGGGGTATATTTGATTTTTTTTTTGTCTTTTTCAATGATTTTGGAAAAAAAAATAAAATAATGTTACGTTACAAAGGAGGATCGAGTGTCACAAACATACTAGTTCCAAGCACACAGAACACAGGGATGCTCAGAGCAAAGGGACATATGCAAGAAACAGACACTCGGGAAAAATCCTCTAAGGGCCAAAGGTGTCAAGACGCAGAGGCAAAGTGCTATAGGGCTTGCATATGAGGCATGCTTCAGATGGTTCAGTTGAGAGCAACATGGAGCCGACATTAGGCCAAAGACGCAAGTATGCAAATGTCATTAATAAAACACAAAATGGTAACGTCCTTCAATGTAAGTTTAACAAGCCTAGAGAAGGTAAGCTTGATGGTTTTTCATATTTAGAGAGTCTGCAAAAATGTAAAAGGAGACTCCATTGGGGTACCTTTTTCGAAGGTATTCTATTCGGTTCGAAAAAGGGGTAAACTAGCACCGACAAGATGTCTATTCAAAACCATTTTAACGAGTGTGATAAAGACAAGATCACTCGACCATTTTTTTATTTTTAAGGAGTCTGAAAAAAGCTTAACTATGGACTCCGTCGGGAATGTTCTTCTGGATCAGTTTAATGAGTGTGAGAGAATAAGGTCACTCAGTGATCTTTTTAATTTTAGGGAGTCTAAAAAGAGATTAACTATGGACTCCGTGGGGGTTCCTTTTTCGTAAATTTAGTCCCCCGGGCCTAAAAAAAAGGTTAAAATGATACCTGAGAGTACTCTTCTAGAGAAATGAAGGTCCATAGAGTATACCTTTGTTCGTACAATTGACTGTCCAAATCAAAAAAGGGATAAACTACCACCGGACAGATGTGACTTCAAATTTCAGTTTAACGAGCGTGAAAGGCCACAAGATCTCTCAACAATCTTTTCATGTTTAGAGGGTCTGAAAAAGGCTTAAAAGAAGACTCATTATATCTTTTGGGAGTCCTGAGGGTGAGGTCAAGAGTGAAAAGGAATCATGCAAATGAGGCTCAAACTCGTAATTAGGAAAAAAAACAAGGACTCCCGAGCCTACAGTTATTAGAGACAGCATGGACACCATAATGCAACCAGGATCAACCTAGGGCATCCATGTTCCAGTAAGATCTACCACCAACTTGTGACACTTCTAAAGCAACAATGATGGTTCTGTGTCGCAACCTTATGGGATTGATCCTATGGAAAATGGATAAAGACAATGAGATACAAAAATTAGGGTATAAACCTAACCTATATGCTCAAGTTGATCATCTGAGAGTTTTCCACGGATCATCAAAAGTTACCCAAAAATCCAAAAAATGTCCCGATACCCAACCATACCCCTCCAATGCAACTCCTGAATCACTCTAAATGGTTTTTGTTTTAAAGAAAATGATAAGGGGGGCCAAAAAAGTGACAAAAAGAGGCCAAAAAGTCTATTAATAGAAGATGATAGCTCATTGTCACCAATGTTGATTTGGAAATTGACTCTGGAGCCAAAACACCCCCTTTGATAAAAGTGGTGATTCTGAGAGCTACAGTGGACGAAACGACCATATGTCTAGAACAAGTAAGTAGAAACTCCCTTATCTTTCATTTAAGTCTTTACTTTTTCATTGGGTTCCATTTTTTAGGGGGGCGTCGGCCTTAGGTCCACACTGGCTGTCTCGGGACAGGTCGCGTGTACACGCGACTGTCAGCATTACAGCCTGTGTGGACCCCCCTTATTGAATGAAAAAATATTAAAAAAAAGGATTAATCCTCCGGAACCTTGATGTTTTATAGGATGTATGTCCACTGGAGAGAAAGAGAGCATGAGGAGGTAAGTGAGTTGGTCGGGGAAGACCCTAATGCTGTGGTTGCCTTGATGTAATGTGGGTTGCTCAAGTTCTTCTTATGTACTTTTACGCGGGCACAACCTAGGCTACTGAATGCCTTGGTTGACTATTGGCATCCGGATGCAGAGGCATTCATGTTAGAGGGGAAGTCATTGGTGCCCACGACCAAGGACATATATTTTTTGACTGGCCTCTCCAGGAGAGGGGAACTAGTCAACTTCCAGACTTTTCCTGTGGGGTCACATAACATAGCGGAATTGATAGGTCTTTACTGTGAGGCTGGTATAGACCGCTCGAGCTCACAGGTGCCTATAAGAAATATCATTGACTTATCACTACAAGTGATAGTGTTTCTTATTGCGTGAATCACTGGTTTTGTGGCTCTACATCAGGCGTCTCGTGCACAAAAGAACTGTGCAGTCTAGTGCTTAAATGCACAAATATTTGATTGGAGCACCACATTGTTAGAGTGTATGAAGAGGCAGTTGACAGATTGTCGATTGCGGACGAAGAGTAACTTCAGGTTCAAGATCGTTCTATTCTCTTTCTTCTTTGAGAGAGTCATGAGCTTTAGTCCTCGAGTAGTGGTACGAGGCCATCAAGCCTCTCTTCCTGCTATGCCTAGATGGGCAGTGTTACTACCGCGACAGGGTGGTGGAAGGACCAATGAGTTCTTTGATGATGATTTCTTCGTGTGGTTGTCACGACAGATCCCAGTCATCGAGGATTATCCTTATCCTGGGATTGATTTTTCGAGGGATCCCTAGATACTAGTACCTCCTAGTGAGGAGAAAGGAGAGATGGGTAAGTTTCCATCATTCATTTTTTTTCTTAAACATATGTAATTTTTCTGTTGTTTTTGTTATATATCATTTTTTTTTATATACCAGAGTATTTGACAGATATGTGTTTGTTGTGTGAAGATGTGGGATGAGTGCGACCTGCTGACTATGCGAGGAATAGGCATCGTCCTCGCCTAGGGGTCGCACCTACCGCCGCAGGGGGACCAACAGTAGCAGGAGATTTTTCAGTCGGGGAGGCTAAGAAGGTGCTGAGACGAGTCGAGCAGAACTTTACTACACTCACTCGCACATTCCCTATGGCAGAGATTGAGGACCTGCCACCATCTATGCAGCCTCATGTAGTGGGGGCACCACGGACGTGGGTCCGATTGTTTCAGTGTTTGGAAAATGTTGTAGATCAGTACAATAGGGCCCACATGCCTTGACCTTAGTTAGACTTTTCATGTGCCGAGAGCACTACTTGTATATAATTTTTGAGGGCATGAGCCTTGTGACTCATTATTGGTCATATTTTGAGGCACTTGTGTCCATCTATGTACTCTGGTGACTATGATGTTATATATGGATTTTTATGTCTTTTTGTGGCTTATGAATCATTTTTGCAAAAAATGTATTTACATGTTTATGTGTATGTCTTTTAATATGTGTGMAAGATGCCAATCTAAAATTTGATTAGCTAGAGTATCTRTAATTTGATTTAATCTCCTAGGAACATGAAAATATGTRATATAATCAAATCTTCRTTCTAAGAGACGTACCCTAAGGAATCGTCARTGTAAATTCAGATCATGAACACGGTAGACTCTATTTAACTRAGACACAACCAAYTGAKCATTGAGATATACCCAGAGATGAGAGATACCAAATGACAGAGCGTCACAAAGMAACTCAATAACTGCACTATACTCGGCGACATTGTTTGTGGTGTCAACTAAGTATATAACTCCAGAAGATAATAATTGGCCTYGAGGTGTAAAAATTACCCAATCTGCAGAGGCAAGTGTCCAAGTGTGYCGGCTAGCATCGTCTGCATACCCAATTAACACCTCGGGTTCACTTGACATCTGTCACAGTGATGAAAGATACATCAAAACGACATGTCCATAACACTAAAAAAAACTAGAAAGTAATAGTACAAAGACTATACATATGTTACAAAACGTTACCCATGGTGACCTACCTATGAGCAATACTTCTTGAGGCAGAGTCTATTTCTAGGCTCTGCCAAAAAATTCCCTTCAAAATCAACTAGACGATAAGTGCTTTTTTTTAGAACCTCCTTTATGATGAAAGGTCCAAACCACATGGGTTTGAATTTTCCTGCCCCCAGGGGGTCCTTATCTTGGTCGTAGACCAGGACAAGGTCACCTACAGTGAAAATACGAGGACGAACAGACCTATCATACTAACACTTGACTTTATGCTTGTGATCCTCGTTGTCCAGGGGCGCATCACGACACTGCTCATTGAGCTGCTCCAGGTATAATAACCGCTCTTCAAGTGGAGAAGTGTCTGGCAATAATTGTACTGCCAACTTTAGGGACGGGATCTGACATTCGATAGGAAAGACTGCTTCCATCCTGTAAATGAGTTGAAAATGTGAGAAATTGGTTGAAGTCTTAACAGATGTTCGGTAAGCCCATAACGTCGAGTATAATATCAAATGCCAATTTGACATGGCTGAGTTGATTGTTAGTTGTAGGATGGTATTGAGAGATTTTTTTATAGCTTCCACCTGACCATTTTCTTGGGGGTAGTAGGGTGATGAATTTTATTGCCGTAACCCAAGCTTTGATTTTAACTCAGTCATCATCTGGTTCTGAAAGTGACTACCATGGTCAGTGACAATCTCCTTTGGGACATTGAACCTTGCTATTATCTGATTGAATAAAAAAAAAGATGTAGTCTCCCCATCATATTTAAACATTAGCATAGCTTCAACCCACTTCGTGAAGTAGTCTATGGCTATGATGATGTAATGGTTCCCCCTTGTTGAAGGGGGGTTGCAGGTAGTGTAATCAATTCCCCACTTGGTGAAGGGACCAACTGTGATGACATGAAACGTAGGAGCGGGATGTGCCCTCATCTTCCGAGAGAAGATATGGCATGGGTATCACTTCTTGATCGATTCGATAGAATCTTTGATTAGTGTCATCCAGAAGTAACACGCTCGTAGAATATTTTGGGTTGTTGCCAACCCAGACAAATGACCACCACAAGATCTGGTATGGAAATCGTTAAGCATGATAACTGCTTCTTGGTGAGTGAGATATTTGCGTAGGATGCAACCTACACCTCTCCAATACAATGTATCATTGAGTATGAGATAATTCTTAGCCCGATGGCATATACGACGATGCTCATCACAAGAAGCAAAGGCAGGGCACTTCAAAGTCTGCAGATAGATAAGTATATCTCTATACTAGGGATCCGAAGATGTGATCAAAAAACATATCTCCTCTGATAGGCGATTCTTCGGGCACAACATCACCTGACTCAACCGAAAGTTTTGAAATAAGTTCTGCGAAGACCAATGACTTTTTGGATTTCGCTAAAACGAAATCTATGTCAAACTCCTGGAGGATGACTATCCATCTACTGATATTTTCACCTATTACCCATCATGTCAACATATACCAAAATTGATTCACGACAGCAATGATGGTGGTCTTGCGAAACATAACATAATGACAGAACCATTGAACAGCATGGACTGTCGCCAACACAAGTTTTTCGATATGAAAATAATTGAGTTCTAGTCCTACAAGACCTCGAATCAGGTAATAGATCACATATTCTAAGAATAAGTCATCTTCATGAACTAAGACCATGCCAATGGTTGACTCTGTTGTAGCCAAATATAATAAGAAATCCTTGTTATAGTTAGGTGGCCGGAGCAGAGGGGCAGTTGTGAGGGCATGTTTCAATGCCACAAAAGATCATTGAGTGGCATCATCCCAATAAAAAGGAATGTCTTTCTTCAGTAAGTGCATAAATCCCTTGGTGATCTCACCATAGTTGGCGATGAAGCGTCTTAAAAAAATTTCCATGCCCTGTAGAATCTGAAGTTGAAGGATTGTGCATGAGGGAGAAACTGAATTATTGCCTCAACCTTGAGAGGATCGACCATGATCCCTGTTGTCGACACTATGAAACCTAACAAACGTCCTGATGTTACGTAAAAGCTGCACTTGTTTGGATTCAAGCTAATCTAAAAGTAGTGACAACGCTCAAAGATAAGTCAGAGGTGTGTGGGATGATCCGTTCTCTTGCAAGATAGAGATGTTAAATCATCTAAATAGGCCTTGAATATGTGCTTGAGGTCATGTAAAGTAAAAGACATGGCCCATTGAAAGGTCGTTCCATCATTTTTCAGACCAAAAGGCATCTTACGATACACGAATGTACCCCAGGGACATATGAATGCCATTTTGTGCTAGTCTTCGGGTTTGATTTGTATTTGGTTATATCCCAAAAAATCATCCATGAAAGAGAAGCCCTTACAACCCGCACATTCATCAATTATCTAGTCGATGAATGGCGTGGGAAAATTATCTTCGGGACAGGCCTTGTTCAAATCATGAAGTCTGTACATACACGAATCGTGCCTTATTTTTTATTGACTCGCACAGGGTTTGACACCCATTGGGTCAAATGGATAGAATAGATAAAACTAGATTTTAGCATTTTCTCAACCTCAACCTTAATGGTTGTTGCTTTCCTAGGGTTAACTAGATGAAGCTTCTGTTGGACAGGCTTGGCATCTGGATAAGTTGTGATTTCATGTTTGGCTATTTTTGGATCGATATCTGGCATCTCCTCATAAGACCACAAAAATAGATCTGTGTAGGTTTGAATCTCTCCGGGGGAGAATTCGGCTCCAACGAAAACATTCTCTATGATGCCAGGGGTTCTGGAGATATTGATCGGTATGATTTCAGCGATGGTTCCCATATTAATCTCAGCATAGACCTTGTGCGTAGCTAAGGGATTAATAGGACAAAACCTATCTCCAGTCATAGTCAAGGTGAATTCTCCGACCTCAATTCTGCTTAACTCTAGGAGAAAGAAAGATATGTGATGAAGATCATCCCAGGGTTTGTCTAGACTAGTCATTGCTTCAATTACTACTTCTTCAAAGGGAAATACTAAGTCTAACGAATTGGTGTTAGCGAGAGAACCTTAAGCCCAAATAGGCTCTATAAGCGGATCGAACTCTTGTGCAGGAGTTGGATCTGGGTTGGTTGAAGCTTGTTGGACTAAAGAGTATGCTACTTCAGCTACAGACAAGAGCATGGACATGCCCGGATGCCCTGTCCCCTCCATGATGGCTGATAGGGAAGGAAGTATCCATGGATCGGTGAAGTAAGTCATGCAAAACAACGAAACTTGGAAAATCGCAACCTTATGTTGGTCAGATATGAACTTGACATCGCCTTGAGGGGGCAGGTAATCGAAGGTACCCATCAAATATGGGCACAAACCAACCCCTACGTTGACAATGCTTGGTTGAGGATTATCAATCATTGGGACCACGGAAACCCCGAATGAAGGGTTAGATCTGGAGAAAGACAATTGATCAATGGTCACAATCAATTCCTCATGTGGAAACGACAAGACCCGGAAAACTATAGCAACCACTTATTGCATGGCATAAGTCCAACTCCTTCCTAACAAAATATTGTAGTCGAGGGATGCGTCGACTACCTCTACCTCAACGCACACAGTCTTCCCTCCCAATTTCATGGGAAAAGAGGGAATGATACCATGTGGTTGGAATGAACGATCATCGAAAGCAGTGAGAAGAGTAGGCGATGGACACAAAATGGGCTGGCCAATGGCCTTCCAACATGCCAACGACATAATGCATGCCAAGGCACCCTCATCAACCACTGTGTAGAAAATATTTCGAGTAAAAGTTTTCATGGGGTGAGCCACTACTATCTGAAACGCTATGTGGTAACACAAACGAGGTTTTAAGTCGGTTGTATCTAGCATGATGGTACTGGAATTACAAGTCTTATCACATCCTAGAGTGGTTAACAAAGCTTTCATCTAGGAAGGGAAGCTTTCGAGGACCTCCAAAGCAGACATCGCACAAGGGGTTTGAGACAAATCTTCCACCACATAATAGTTCTAGGAGGCCCTTGCGTTTGGGTTGTGAGAATATTTTATGAATGTGCCTTTTGGGATGCGTGTCATTGTTTCTCCCAAGTTCTTATCAATCTGTAGAGGAAGAGATGGGAGTTTGGCTTATTTTCCCTTCTCAGAAGTGCTTGGTTTATTGTAGTCATGCGCTCTAGTGGATATGAAAGCATCACCCTTCATCATATATACATTCACGGATGCAGGATTGTTCGAACACAGAGAGGGTCCTTGATTGCCCCCTTCTGCACTTATAGAGGCTTGGGTTAGGTTTTATCCAGGTTGAAATGGATTTGTTAACACAGCAGGCTATTGTTGTTTCACAAACTGTTGGGCCTCTGTAAGTTGGGGACATAGGTGGGTTGGGTGGTTTTACGCACACAGGTTGCATGGATACCTCGCCTTCCATTTCTCAGTGTTGCCCCCACCAACATTATCAGTAGGTTTCTTATCCCCCTTACCCTTCTTTCATCGTTTTTTCTTTCCTTCAGGATGTTGGGTGGCCTTTGGATTTGTTGATTACATTGTGTGTACATTCAACATTTAGCCAAAACAGTAGTTTGGCTGGCCGTTGTGTGTTGTATATACAATTGTTGCAACTGCTTCGTTAGTTGCTTAGTGGGCTTTGTTTGTGCTGAACCAACAATACCATCGGCATGTGGTCCATCTCTCTCTCTGGTTTTATCAAGTATTAGGTGTGGCGCATCTGGAAAGATATCGTATAATAAACCAGATTGAGAATAGATGAGCTCAAGTTGTTGATATATCATGATGGTGTCTTCTTCAGAGAACACTCCTGAAGTCGCAACGTCTTTGGATAATTGTGGGACCAAAGACTTAAGGAACCACTCAAGAAAGAATGTTGGTGGGACTGGTACATTAATTAAACTCTTCTGGTGTCTCCATTCTTGGATGTGATCAGAGATATGGTCTACTTTTGTCTGTGTGAAATTGGCCAGTAATTTTGTGCCAGCATCGTATCTCATAGGTAATTGGAAATGGTTTAGGAAGGCCATTTCCAATTCACCGAAGGAAGAGTATCTTGAGTGGTCGAGCTCAATGTACCATTTCATGGCACTCCCAATGAGAGTACGTTGAAATAATCACAACTGTACGGAATCATCTTTCAACGAGTTAGATGAGCACCAAAGGTGGAAGGTAGTCACATGATCCCCTAGATCTTTGTTAGGCTTGGATTCGAACTTTGGTATGTCCGAAGGAAACTTCGTCAGCATAGGAGGCCAATGTGGATCATGATAGATAGGGTCATTCAACAAACTTGTCAAGTCTAGAAAATGAAAGGTTTCTAGGAAAGGTACTTTAGGTTGTTGGTGATAACCTAGGAAAAAGGGGCCTGAAGTTTGACTAGCACCAGGTTGCCAAGAAATGTTTGGTTGCTGGCTTGGATTCTAGTAAAAATCATGGCCATGGCTAGTGTATGGATTATCCATGTGGGGAGACATCATCGACTGATTCCAAAAATAGGACATAGATGGATGGGCGTGCATTACATTCGGAGGACTTTGGGAAGGGTTGCCCCATGCCAATCCCATGGGGATAGGAATAGTACCTTGTCCGGGGTTCCATTGACTGTGGAAAGAATTGCCCCAGATCAGCATTCCTGGTGAAGGAACGGATCCCTGCCAAGAATTCCAAGGCCTTGATGTAGAAGAAATTCATGGGTTTCCCCCCTGTGTAGGAATAGTACCCTACATAGGAAAAGGTTGTCCGAACCGGGGTTTCCCCCAGTCAGGAAAGCAGCTGATGAGAAGTCATTGTTACCAAATGCAAAGAACAAAGAAAACAGTGTCGAACCTATCAACATATTATGTGAAGGTGGTCCTTGACTCCCTGCTCCAAATAAACTATGGTGTGCAGGTGGCCCAGCGGATGGTTGGTGCGTGCCACCGAGTGAAGGGGACAAAGGAGGTATATGACCCCCCTGTAAGGGAAAGCGTTAAAAGGAGCAGAAGTTCCCCCCATGTGGCCTTGTAGAGGAGTGTTAGAGATCCCTTCCCCCAGACCTAAAGTCTGTCAAGTGGAGTAGGAAAGTACAAGACTTGTACCTGAGCTAGGCATCCCGTATGAGAATGGAGGGCCTGTCGCACTTGGTGGGACAGGGATTGTGGTTTCTTCCATAGACGGGATCAGACCACTATGCAAGGTAGAGGTGGTCGAGACCATGGTGGATCGGACTGGTGACTGTGGGTTAGGAGGTGGAAAATCTCCTATGGTGACAACCGTAGTGGGAGTTGAAGAATTACCAGAAGGAGTAACAACATTTATTTCCATTGTTGCGTGCAACACTGTCTGGCACTCGTAAGGATGAATCAGTATGATGATGGGTGTCGAAAGATCATTGGTTGAGGTTTCAACTAGACCAAAATATTTCACTCCAAGGTCTAAAATGGTCGATTCCTCCGGATGTTGGTCGAGCACAATTTCTTGTGACCCGATCGCCTCAAAAGACTCCTGTTGGTCTAGCTTTCACCTTAGTGGTGGCGGGGGTGGATCCAGTGTAACCGGTGATAGGCCAAGAATCATTCATGACCAGTGGATCTCATGATCCTCCACTGTGTGAGAAGATCAAAGACAATCTAGGGTTGTCTACTCATTCAAAAAGCAACACACACTAAAAATTCCCTACAAGATAAAACAAGCAAACAATCAACTAATTGGAAGAATTGTTACAACTACCAACACTAGAGAAACTTACTGGTGCAAGTGCAACTTGAACATGGAAGCACCCTCCAGTTATACTCTGCAAAGTGTGGCCTGATGTCTGTCCTAGGTACCATGGTATACCCCCATAGTCACCTGTGTATGTCCCTAAAAAGATAGGCAACTAGGTTGCCAGCACGTGAACAGTCACCAGGCGGGTACAGTCGAAAGTCGGGTAGAACACAATGAATAGGGTATCGAGCCCAAAACCTGTCAAGGGTATCAAAATAAAGTGGTTTGAAAGACAACTAATGACCTCGAACAGATTCGAGACCCACGAAGCTCCATGGAAAATCCAATCGACGGAATCCCAAGACAAGCCCTCTATATGTGTTCTCCACTACGATTGGTCCAGCTTTGGAGGGGTTATCTCCGCTACCTTCCCGCACGTGACCTCGTGTTTATCCCATGTGTTAGAGGGGGGTCTCGGATAAATTTCACGATATTGTACTTTGACACTCCTTAACTCAGACTCCAATGTTTGATTTTAATGGCCTTGAAGAGTTTCCTCTCCAACCTAATTCATGGCCCTAACCCTAAACTAGTTGGTTGACCCTACAAACATAAACGTCTAATGAATTTTATATTTAGCGTTCATTTTTATGGATTGAATTAAGTCAAAGGTTATGAAAGTGAAACTAGTGATGTTTGAAAGATGAAAGTAAAATAAACAGAAAGATGGAAACAAAAACCTTTACCTTACTTCACTCTTAAACAACTTTTCAAACTTAAATTTTTTTCTAAGATCTTTGAATAGCACACTCAAAGTAGGATTTCACTTGACTACGAGTTGCTTATGATCTAGGTAAACTATCAAGAACTTATGAAAGAAAAGACTTTTCCCTGGTTACTAATGCAAAACAACACTTTTCAATCAATCAAAGAAATAATTTCATTTATTTTTATTTGAATGCTGACAAAGAAAAAAGGAAAAATATCAACAAGTCAAAACCAAGAAAAACTTCTGGCCTAAGCACAGATCACAAAGAGTCACTTTAAAAATCACACACAAACAACTTAAAATCAGACTCTCACACTTGTCTAAAAACCCTATAAAAGAAAATTTTGAGGAAAACTTCTTACTAAAAAAGAAAGCTATTGATGTGAACAAACCTAAGTCACTGACTGCTATGAAAGAGATCCAAAAACCTGAGAGGTATAACTCTTATCAAAATAAACGATGACTACCCTATCTTCAACAAAAATTTCCTCCACCAGCACACCGCTGACAGTTCAATAGAAAGCGTGTGCACACGAGCTGTGTAACGTCAAAAAGCGTGTACATGCGTGATGACCTTATATAGGCTACGTGTATCTTTGAAACTCTTAGGTAAAAATACAAACAATCTAGCCCGGGTAGAGACCACTGATACTGAGAACTAGGATCTCTTGAAGACTCAGACACCTAATTTAACAGAAAAAAGAAACCAACTCAAGGAAAACTTCATAGAACAAACCAATCCGAGGTGAAACCTAAGCTATCGACTGCAAACAACAAAGACTAGAAAGAGTTCCAGAAAACCCCTGAGAAGGAAAAATTTTGACAGGGGAGAGGATGATTGCCTCTTTAAAAGAAATTTTCTGGAATATTACACGTGACTGTCACTTCATCAGCTAGCATATACACGTGGGTTGTGGGATCAATACAGGGCATGGGTACATGCATTCATACCTTATACAGGCCACGTGTACCTTTGTGGGTCTTGAAAAAGAAAAAATTTGCAGTCAAGCAAAGAAACAAATATAACTAGTATGGAAGACCAGAATCTTTTTTAGCTCAGACTTTTGCAGAAACTTTAAAAACAGGAAAATGAAACCAGTTCTTAAAAATACCCAAAAAATCCCCAGGAACCCTAGAGATCTCCCCAGTATGGTCACCAATTCTGTTGTGAGTGGGAAATCCCTCTACAAACTAGCATCTAGGGTTAAATTATGCATGCAAAAAAGACCTAAAGAATCCTATTTTCTACCATCATCCCAGACCTAATCCCCATTATTATTAAGCAAATACATAGTTAAGTTAGCGTACCTTATTCCAGACATTTGATATCAATCCTTCTTCACACTTGATTTCTCCTTAATTGAATATCTCCTATATGGATGACCTGCATTCACACAAGATACACAACAAAATCTACATGCATTTGATCTAAGTATTAATGGGTTAGAGATTCAAACATGTATGCAATAAACTATGAACACCTCATATGGCGGGATGGGAAAAATACTTATTTATTACCAACTTTAATAAATCAACTTATAATGTTGACACTAGCTACTGCTCTGCAAACTTGGTCCTGGGCTCCTCTTCAACTATCCTCCAACTTATTTGCTTCGTATCTCTTCTTGCACAAGGATGGCTAAAGGGCTGGGACAAAGGGAATGTGTAAATGGGTATAGTTTCTTTACTATGATTCTCCTCCTCCAATTGGAACCCATAACCCTTCTTTTATAGTCTAGAAGAAGCTAGGTATTTGGACAAACCCTCAATTGTGCATGGCTGGAAGGTTTAGTTAACTTACCCAAAGTTGTGTGTTCCGCCGATAACTTTCCTTTTTTCATGCCTTTTTTAGGTACACGCGGGTTGTTTTGGGTCAGCTAGCGTGTACATGCGTGCAATAATGGAGTAGGGCACGTGGGCCTTTATAAAAGAGTTTTTTAAGAAGAGTTGTTCAACAGTGTTTTGGAAAAGAAGGAATCTGAGATGGCCTGATGCCAAGTAAGCATGTCTGGTGGAAATTAGGGTTATAACATTCGTCGGCAAGGGAACATGATCAGGATCTATGAAAGAGTCGAGAGTGTATTGATACACAATCTATGTTGTCGATGGTGGCATGGCCATTCCAACATGCAACTAACCTTCACAAGATGAAGTCAGGGAAGGTAGGGTCCATGGATCACTAAAATAATAAGTGCGGAAAGGAATGGACCTGCCTATCGAGACAGGCCTACTGGACATGGCATAAACATGATAGCTTGGTGTCGAGAAGTTGAAAGTACCCACAAGGGAAGAATGCATTCTGACACCTGTATTCACAGTTTCTGGCTAAGAATTGTCGATCACATGGATCGATGGTCCAAGAGATGCATTAGGAATAGAGAACACAAAAGATAACTGACCGATCGTCACGATATTCCATTCATGAGGAAAAAAAGAGTATGGAAGACATATGACATGATGACGATCATAACATATTTCCAATTGCAAAGTAGTAACAAGTTATAATCAAGAGGTGCATCAACTACCTCTACCTCCACCTCTACCTTATTCCCACCTAACTAGACCAGAAAGGTAGGGAGAATATCGTGAGGGAAAAATGAATGACCGTCAAAAGAAGTCAACATGTTCGATGACTTAGAAAGAGTCAGAGAATCAAGAGATTTCCAACAGACCAGGGACATCACACACGTAGCAACTCCTTCATCAACAACCGCACATTTGATGGTATACTTTGAGTAATCCATGTGGATTTGGAAAGCCACGTGGTAAGGAAAGCAAGGCTTAACATATGTGACATCAAACTTGATAACTTTTGAGCCACTGGGTTCTATAACATCCCAGACTGAGCATATATCAAGTCTAACTGTTGGGCCCTAAAGATCGCCTCTTCCTCAGTGGTAACCCCGGAAGTAGCATCATAATTCGAGGTAGGAGCGTGCAAAGACTTAAGAAACCATTATAAAAGAACAGTCAGGGATATAAGGGTCTTAATCAACCTCTTTTGTCTACACCAATCCTGGATATGGTCTGAGATATGAGTGGCGGTGTCCTGGCATAAAGTTGACAACAATTCTAGGCCAACATCATAACAAATGGGAAACTAGAAGTGGTTAAGAAATACCATCACCAACTGACTAAAAGTCCCATATGTCCCCCTAGGTAGCTTAATATACCATTTTGCAGCAACTTCATTGAGGGTGCATTGAAATAATCTCAAATGAATAGAATTGTCATTAAGGGAGTTTGATGAGCACCAAAGGTTAAAGGTAGTGATGTGATCACCAGGATCCTCTCCATTCTTACCCTCGAACTTTGGGATGTCTGAAGGAAGTTTGGTGGGGACGGGAGGCCACGTAGGATCGTGACTCATGGGTTCACTCATTAACTTAGACAAATCTGGCAGATTAAGTGTGGCCAGAAAAGGGAGACAGGGTTGTGGAATCTGGCCCCAACCTCCCAGGAAAGATTGTGCTTGCGTATTTGCAGGCCATCCAGGGTTTTGGTAACCACCATGGCCCTGTATGGAATTATAAGGCCCTCCTCTGAGCTAATTCATATAAGTTTGGTTGGGCATCATTTCAGTAGGAATGTTCTATTGAGGGTTATAGAAAATTCCCCCAACTAGATTGGATCCGGGTTGGAGGTTGCCCAAAGTGTGAAACTGACCTCCTCCTAGTTGGAATCTAGAGGATAGAGGTGGATTTGTCATGCCAAAAGTATTGGTCGGAATATGCTTCGATGACGTAGGTTTGTAGGATGTAAATTGAGCCAAAGCTTGTCCACCAGGTTGGCTATTCCACCCAGAAGTACGAGGATTGGACCCAGGGTTAAAAGTAGGAATGCCTCCCATATTAGGATTCATTTGAGGGATTTGAGATCCACCAAATGAAAAAGGAGTGTAGGGAGGTGTACTTCCCCCAATCCCAATGCTATAATTAGGGACATCATCTGGGATGGAGTTCAAAAATTGTGAATTGAAGTTGGGCATACCATAATAAAAGGGACTAGAGGCCATAGGGATGGACTGAACATTGTAGCACGGTGAGTGACCAAGAGACCCAAAAGGGTTTGAAGCAAGAGATTGAGAATTTACTATAGGTTGTGCCATAGTAATGATAGGTACCTCCAACACTACAACCATGGAGGTTGCAGGAGTCGAAGGGGTGCCATTAACTATAGTGGGTATGGGAGTTGAAGGGCTCGCAATGTTCTGAAGACTAGGTTCAGTACTCATCCTTGTGGAATCACAAGTCTGAACAGTGGATGTGTGTGTACCACTCCTAATAACTCTACGCCTTTTACAAGGCAAAGACTCTAAATACAGTGGTAATTGTAACAAGTGACGGGACTGACAGGGAGGCTGGTCCAACTCCACGATGACTTAAGACTCTAAAGATAAAAAAATATATCCTAAGGCCAACTACTAGTCAAAGAGCATACCAAAAGTCAAATGGCCAATATGCATGCAAACGGGATAAAGTGGTTGAGTGGCCTCCCTCTCTAAATAAGGTATGTCTCACCCAAGAGGAGCCTGAGACTCTCTGGTAAAGATCATAGGTAACATAATCAATTATAAGGGCCCTCATGGGCTTAACAACTAGTTGGTTAGATCCCCCTGGAGAGGTAATCCTCCATAAAGGTTGTGTGTTGTCTTACCCTTATCTGACCTAGGTTACCTGTAGAATAACCCCTGCAAGTAACCTATGAGAAACTTAAGTCAAGCAATTAATAAACCACTATATAATCAATGCAAAGGCGAGCAGTCATAAGTCAGGTCCACCATATGGGCAAGGTAACAAAGCCTGAAACCTTGAAAGCACTGCCTCTCACAGAGGTAAGGGAACTAACAAGATCCTCATATATGAATAGATCCCTAGAAATATCTCTGATGCTAGGAAGGTATCAGGGGGATATACCTTCAACTAACTTTGTGCGACCTCGCAATTAACTCTAGTGTTAGTGAAGCCTCCTGATATTGCCAATTATACAATGGATTTCTCCACTCCCTGACTCAGACATAGATGTTGATTTAATTGCCTTGGAGAATTTTACTCACCAAATCCTATTCCAAGGCATTGAATCCTAGGCTAGTTTGTGCACCCTAGAAAATAAAATCTTTACTAATAAATTTTAAATTATAGCGTTGATTTTAGGGCCGTGATTTCTCAAAAAAGTTATGGTAGTGAAAATCATGGTGTTATGAGTTTGCAAGAAAAGTAAATATAAAAATAATGCAAAGTCCTAACTTTAACTTTCGATGAATGATATGCTTCTAAAAACCAATGCAATTTTCAAATTCAACTCTGCAATTCAGAAGTAAAAATGCAATCTTTCACTATATGCAATAAGCTAATGGTAAAGATTCAAAAGACAAAAATTCCAAGCAATGCAAAATGCCTATTTTTTTGTATTTCCAATATATCAAAACTGAAAATGCATGGAATGAAAAGTAACTTGATATATAACCCTACTGTGTATAAAAGAGATAACTCAAGTAGGATACCAAGCAACAAAACACCTATCCCAATGTGCAAGGACAATAAAAAATGAAAAGATGAAGAGAAAGACTTCACCTAGAAATTCAACCAAAAGAGGGTTTCATGTCATCCCACAAGCACTCAACAGACACTACAGAGACCAAGAAGGCTCAGCAAGCATCAAATCGCACCCAACAAACACCAGACTAGGAAAAAAGGCAAGGCAAACTGATATACATGATTGTTTAGGAAAACAGAGCGTATATACGCATCTTGGAGTGAGACAGCCCGCGTGTATATACAACTGTCAAGGAAAAAGGTGTGTATATGATTTAAAACAAGGCCAGGCAAGGGAGAAAGGTTGAAAACTTAGACCAAGAGTGAACAAGAGTTGGCAAGCAATGATATGACAAGAACCACAATAGAAATGAGAGCAATCTAAGGAGAAAATTACTTCAAAACCTAAGAAAAAAGATTCATCCCCAGTATGGTCGCCAATTCTGTTACGAGGAAAATCTCTCTATGGCTAGGGTAAACCACAATAGACATATATGACTGCAGAAATCAACTCTATCCGAAAAACAGGCTATATAAACCAATGTGCAAGCGATATAAGAAAGGCACCTATCTCCTTAAGATGTTTGATTATGTCCACCATTGAGAACTTTGACCCAAAGATTTATACCAACAACAAGTTCTCAACAAACAAGCAGAGAAAGAATATAGTGATAATATAAAAGGTTATCACATTAGATAGCATAATTCATCAATATACAAAACAAACCTGCCCATGGATAATAAATCATATATTTGCAAGATATCAATTGGACGGGAAGATAGTATTTCTATTAATAAATGATCAGCATAAGTGAAAATGTTACAGACTTTTGTGTCGACATGGTTCAGAACCGAGAAACCAAGTTCCTTCTAGCTAGGCCTCCACCACTTCAATCCTCCACCAAAGGAAATCTCATAGAAGGGAGACAATGAGGTTCTCCATCACTAAGAGAAGATCTTGGGGGATGAATATTGTGTTTAGAATTAAAGGACAAAGGGATGTAGACTCAATATGAAGTAATAATTTCTCCATAGTAACTTTTCTCTCAAAGTTGAATTCTTTCTCCTTTTCCATAGCTTAGAATTGGCCCACTTATATCACTCAAAATGGAACTGAAGGGCTGAGTCAGAACATTTCCAATATATGGAAGGCCAAGGATCAGAGATCTATTGTCGTGACATGGAAACCCAACATTTAATTTTGATTTTCTGGCACAAATCCTGATGTACGTGGGTTGTAGTGGAGTAGCCTGCATATATGCTTGTTGTGTAGTGTGCAAGATGCGTACAAGTGGAAAATTTTGTATTTTTGTATTTGGATTTTATCAATAGGGAAGATAAGTCTTCATATGGAAATGGAATAAGGTCCTCTCTGGAATATTGCATAAGGTGGGGAAAATATTTCTCTATCACATAGATGCCTCTAAGCTCAATTTCCTTGCCTCCTGAGGAAAATCTCATGAAAAGATCTTTAAAATTAAAGGTCATTGTTCTGAATGAGTGTAACCATTGGAACCCTAATTCAACATCAACACCACCCATTTGGATTTCAATCATGGGAATATCCAATAAATACTCCCCCATATTGAGCTCAATACTATGGAAATTCCCAGAACAATTTATCGTACACCCATTTGCAATCATTACTTGGAACTCTTTTGCTAGATATACAAAGTAATTGAGATCTTTTTCTAGCTTTCAATTGATGAAGTTATGGGTACTACCAGAATCAATCAACACTATTGCCTTTTTATTTTTTATATATCCTTCTATATTGAGGGTTTGTGGAGTATTGATGTTGGTCAATGCATGACAATATATCATTGGAGTAGTCTCTTCTAGTTCTATATCTTATGATGGTTCCAATTCTTTATTTTCTTCTTCTTCATAGTATATGTAGAATACTTTCTTCTCACAAAATTTATGCCCCTTACTGTACTTGCTGTCAAAATTGAAACATAGTCCCTTTACTCTTTTTCATCAATTTGTTTAGGTTTCAACATTTTCAGTTAAGGTATGATCATCTTATGAGCTCCAAAACGATCTCTACTTCATATCTATGCTTTGTTAGCTCTCTATAAACTTTGTTCGGCTGAAAAAATGAATGAAAGAGGCAACCTACAAACCAACTTTGAGGCCAGAAACTAGCCTTTTCGACCTGGAGAGGGCTCTCTCTGAGACTCTGTCTCTGTACAGGTTATGGATTTAAACTAGCTATATTTCACACTTTCAACAATATTTTATGGTTATATTGGTGAAATAAAAGCAAGACCTTGGGCTATGGAGTCAGTTTGAGAAAATGATAGAAACAAATGACTTAGTGACTGAAGTTGAGAAGATAAAGGCTAAATAAGAAACAATCTTTTAGTTAAAAATCATTGTGTGTGGCAGGAGAAAAACACATGAGGAAACTTGGAGCACTGATGGGGATGAATTTAGAGTTCACTTAGAAGAAACACAGTCGTCTAAATGGCGCAAATCTAGAGCACCACACGATGAATTTTAGATTCAAATCATGCTCCTATTTAGACAAAAATAAATATATGAATATAAATAACACAGGAAATCACTTACGCAAAGAGAGAGTACAATACATCAAACTTCCACTGTTAGAATCATTTCGTCAAAGTTTCAAGACCTTTGCATTAAGTTTCAATCGAATTCGAAAACTACATTCAATAATCATTGTCTACATTGTTTTTCCAAACAACCTTACTCTTGTGCCATGAAACATATAGCACCATAGGTCCTTTCCAACTCACCATTTCGAATCACAACCCCTTTCCCAAAATAGAAATAGTTGCAAATAGAAAATGACACATTTCACTGATTTCCTTCTTTTCAGGAGGCAAAATTATGAAAAAGAGGCTTCAAAATGCCACATCTAATTCTCAAACTATAATTGTTGTGTAAAATATGAAAACAATTTTTGTAGGTAAGCTCGTTTTAGATAAAAACCTCTCTAAGTTTATTGAAATTCACCTTCAGCTGGCCGAAATATGTGTCACAAAAACATGTCTGAACAGGAAATCATAAAAACTGAAAAATAGGGCTCCAATAGTCCTTTGAATATCCCAATTCGTAACACCTTTTTCAAATATGAGAGACATTTTTATTATTTAGTTTTTCCTCAACAAAACCCTCCCATGAATTTTCAAAATTCCTCTCCATTCGGTCATAAAGTGATCTTGAAGTTGAGAACTAAACCAGTCATTTATGTAGCGCACCTTGTAGCCTGTCCACATGAAAATCTTATGCATCTCAACATCCTCTGCGCGACAGCATCCTCTATGTGACAGAATCTTCTGCGCGACAACATCCTCTGTGTGACAACATCCTCTACACAAGATCATCCTCTATGCGACAACATCCTCTAAAAATCCTATGCGCGACAACATCCTCTACGCGACAACATCCTCTCCATTACAACATCCTCTATGTGAAAACATCCTCTGCACGACAACATCCTCTATGAGACAGCATCCTCTGTGCAAAAAAATCCTATTCATGACAACATCCTATGCATGACAACATCCTCTGCGTGACAACATCCTATGTGCGATAACATCCTATGCACGACAGTGTCCTCTGCGCAGTGAAATCCTCTGCACAGCATGCAAATTTTTTTGCAAATCGTAGTTTCAAATGGAAATGGAAATAATAAATGATAAATCTTCCTTTTGAAACTAACCCTTGGAGATGTTAGGTGATGCCAAGAATAAAACAAATATTGGTGCTAATAGGCATGACTTTGCAAATTGTTGACAAACCTCTAACCTTAGATATGAAAATCATGGTGCTAACAGTTGGCTCCAATGGGGATGGTATCCTCCCTATGAGGTAGAAAAGAATAGTAGACAAGGTTCCTTATCCATTGGGTTGTTCCCAAGCCATATAATATGATCTACAACCTCTAATCTGTTTCTCCACCAACTTATTCTGCAATTGAACCAAACCCAAACTAAAAATACAAATTGAAAAATGTTGAAAGAAATGCTTGCCATGTTGATATTATTCACACCTACCAACCATAAATACTGAAAAAAAATTCAATCAAGTGAAATCCAAATGCCAATGAAACCATGCAAGCACTTTATCCACTATTTGCATTCTTTGCACATGCTTTCTCCAAATCTTGTTTACTGATAACTCATTCAAAAAATTATCTACAAATTCAAATCTCAAAAAATTAAAAATGTTGGGATTGTTTACCGCCTCCAACAAAAATGTAAATGGATCATCAAAAACATGCATAAAACAAAAATCATGTTTCACCCCTTCCACTACATCCTTGTTTGCATGTAATTCAACCTGTTGATTTCCACAAAGAGGCTGAAAAATCTGTTGAGACTGTTGGAAATAACAATCTTCTGAATCAGAAGACAGTGCTGGCTGAAATGAGACCCCTGGTGGCAGGCAATACATATCTAAAATTGAAGGTGATTGAACATCATCTTTATTTCCAAGATGGTATTTGATCATAGGCTACAAATCTGAACTGAAATAACCTTCCATGTAATCATCAACAGGGTCATTAAATGTATGAGAAGGTTGTTGGTCCTCCTCACTAATAGAAATTTTCTCATGTAAAATAGTGTCATTGTGAATGCAGTCAGACTTCCAAGATTCCTCTGTTATCTCATGATTTACTTTCAGCAATTCAAAGGAAGAAAAACATAATGGAAGATAATTTTCATTGGCAAAGCCACTTCTTTCTTCATATTCAATATCATGCCTGGAGGATTTCTGATTTCAAACATTATAAACATTTTTCTTCAGCAATTTGAAAGAAGCAAAACAAAATGGTAAATTTCTTTCACCTAATTGAAAACTTTCTTCATTTTCTTCACTGTTGTCATATGCACATTTGTCGATTTCTTTGGATTGTTGAAAAAAATCATTTTTAGATTTGGAAAGTGCAACTGCTTGTTCTGAAAATTCAACCTCGTAGTCATCATTGTACTCATCATACCTAGGTTTGCCAAAAATCTCTGTAATGTCATCAAACAGGAAAACTAAGGCAGTGGCTTGTTCTTTTCCAGGATGATCTACAAATTCACATTTATGGTTGTCTACAAGTGCATACATAAAATAATCATTTTATTTCTAATGATGAAAAAGATCGAGATGTAAATAAGCTTCTTGTTTATGCATAATCTCATGTTCTTCTACTACACCCTCGTTCTTTGTATTTGCAACACTCTTTAAATTTTGATTTTGTAGCCTCTGACATGCTTGAATATTGTCTTCCACTTCCTGAGCATTATTGCACACATGTTGCAAAGACATAGACTTCCTCTCCATCAGAAGAAAAGGTAAGTCTGATTGAAAGGCTGTTGCATAATGGAGAATGGAAGCAACTTCAGGAGGTTGGACTTCTTTAGGCAATTTATAATAAAGACTAGCAAACCTCTTACTAAAATTTGAGATGGTTTCATCTTTCATTCTTCTCATGGAATAAAAATATGAAAGGAATATATTCCATGACTTTCTCTCACCCCAAAATATATGGAAATCTTCCCTCAATTCATACCACGAGATAATCTACTGAGGCTGCAAATGTTTCAACCATGTTGTGGCATCTTCTTGTAAGGACTGAGAAAATTCCCTCATAGATGTTGATTATAACCTTGTAAAATATTTACTGCAAACATGTATCCAGTAAAAGAACAGAAAAGACACAATGGAAAATACAAACATTACACAGATATGTTTCCCATGGAAACCCAAACCGAGAAAACCAAAATATTCTATATTTTCATTATGTTACATTGTTTACAATAAAATATACATATAGGATCCAGTGGCATCCAAAACCCTAACCCAAATGACCTAGATTAGTCAAAAACTCTAATTCCTTAACCGGAAATAGAAAACCATCGACAAAGAAAGCATGTGTCGAAAAACCACCTAAATATGTGACATGTTTCCCAAGGCAGAATATAACTTGTGCAAATAATATAAAACATACCCAACATTATCCCACTTGTTGTTTTCTTTGCATATAGGGGGTTACAGGGTTACATAGTCAACAATCCAGGGCAAAAATACCCATGGATCCTTTACACCAAGAGAAATTTTGAGTGCTCACAAATTTTGTTAATGAATGTGCAACATTATTCAGAGTGTCCACCTTCATCAACAATACTTTCTTTTCTTCAACCATGTCTCTCACAAAGTGATATTGAATATCAATATGCTTTATCTTTGAATGATGAGTTGGGTTCTTCACCAGAAAAATTGCACTCTGACTATCACAATCTATCCTTACAGCTTGTTGTACCAACCCAATACCTAAACAAAATCTTTTTAACCATATTGCTTCCTTACTTTCATGAGTGACTACCATGTACTCAGCTTCTATAGTTGAAAGTGCCACTACAACCTTTCTTTTGCTCATCCAACTTATTTCTCCTCCAAACAGTTTAAACAGATACCCACTTGTAGATCTCCTATGATCCAGATCTCCAACCCAGTATGAATCCACAAAGCCATGTATATCCACCACTCTGTCCAATCCCAGTCTTCCTTCGTAGCACAATCCATAGATAACAGTGCCACGCAAATACCTGAAAACCCTTTTTACTGTTGTCCAATGCTCCTTCCCTGGTTTTGACATATACCTCCTCAAAACTCCCACTGCATGTACAATGTACGGTCTAGTATAGACCATTGCATACATCAAACTACCAACTACACTCGCATATGGAACATGAGACATGTCCTCCTCCTCTTCATGTGTCTTGGGAAACTGATCCATAGATAAATTTAAACTAATAGGAATAGGAACCTTGACTGGTTTACATTCCTACATATTAAACCTCTGCAATATTGTCTCGACATATTTTCTATGATTTAACAAGAATTTCCTCCTTTTCCGATCTATTTTAATTTCCATGCCCAAAATAAAATTTGGAGCACCCATATTCTTCATGTCAAATTTAGAGGACAATTGAGTTTTCACATCCTCGATAATCTCCTTGTTGTTTCCTATCAACAACATGTCATCCACATACAAGACCAAATAAGTCAAATGATCACCAATTAATTTAAAATACACACAATGATCCTCTTTTCTTCTTGTGAAGTCAAGTCCCAACATATAAGTATCAAATTTTCTATACCACATCCTTGGTGATTATTTTGAAAAATACAGGGACTTTTTCAACTTGCATACCAACTCCTTCTTTTTTATCTTGCATACCAGCTCCTTCTTTCCCTTCACAACATAACCTTTTGGTTGCTTCATATAGATTTCTTCTTCCATAGCCCCATGTAGGAATGTTGTCTTCACATCCATTTGTTCTATTTCAAAATCAAATGCAGCAAAAACAGATAACAAAAATATTATAGAGGTTAACTTGGCATCAGGAGAAAAAATCTCACCAAAATCAATTCCCTCAGCCTGAGAATAACCCTTTGCTACTGCCCAAGCTTTGTATTTCTCCACTTTTCCTTTTACATTCAACTTCTTTTTAAATACCCATTTGATGCCAATGGGCTTTCTTCCAGTCAGCAACTCCACTAGATCCCAAGCCTCATTCTTATCCAAAGATGACATTTCTTCATCCATGGCCCTTTTCCAAAGATTTGAATCCTCTGAATCCACTGCCTCCCTGACAGTTCTAGGATCATCATCAGTAATAGACAAAGAAAAATTTGAATGGAATCATATGGAGTATACCTTTCTGGTATCCTTTTTTCTCGAACCGATGTCCTCAATACTAGAGTATGAGGATCTTCTTCTGCGGAGTCTAACTCATCATCCTTTAAATCAAACTCTATTTTCTTTGGTTCTTCCTTACTTGGTAGGACTTCTTGTTTAAAAAAATCCTTCATTTCTCTAAATACCACATCTCATATATACACTACCTTCTTATTTTTTGGGTTCCAAAGATTATAACCTTTGATACCATGTTTATAGCCAATAAAGATACACTTTTCGGCCTTCTTATCTAGCTTACTCATGTTTTCCTTTGGAACATGAAAATATGCATCATAGCCAAATACCTTGAGATGTGTGAGAGAGGGTTCCTTACTAATCCAGACCTCTTGTGGAGTCTTGTCATCCAACGCTGATGAGGGTGATCTTTTTACCAGGTAATATGCGGTACCCACTGCCTCTACCCAGAGCTCTATCCCTAACCCGACACCACTGAGCATGTACCTTGGTTTTTCCATCAACGTGTTGTTCATCCTTTCTGCAACTCCATTCTACTGAGGTGTATATGGATTAGTCTTCTTCCTTGATATACCACACTTCTTACAAAATTATTCAAATTCATTTCTGCATAACTCTCTGCCATTATCTATCCTCAGCACCTTAATTATTTTCTCTATTTGATTCTCAACAAGAGCCTTAAACTCTTTAAACTTGTCAAAGACTTCAGATTTCTTCTTGAGGAAACATATCCAAGTATTCCTCAAGAATTCATCTATAAATTAGACATAGTACACATATTTTCCCAATGATGGGACCGACACAGGTCCAAAAATATCACTGTGAACTAGCTGTAAAATTCCTTCTTCCCTTGTTGCACCAAAGGGGAATCTTACTCAATTCTACTTCCCACATAGACAATGTTCATATAAATCAAAATCTAGAGAGTAGTTATATATACCTTCAACCATACCTTTACCATGTAGTAGTCGAAGACCCTTCTCTCTTATATGCCCCAGTCTTTGATGCCACAGCATAACCTTTTCTCCAGAGATTGTAGGAGTTATTTATTATTCAAATCCAATATCAAGAACAATGGACTATTACACCCATCACTAATAGTGCTTCCTTGTAGCTTATACAAAGTTCCAAACCGAACTCCCTTCAGCAACACCATTACTCCTCAAACCATCCTGTAGGTTTCCTTTTCAAATATTTTTTTTACCCCTGCATCATCCATTTTGCTTGCAGAAATCAAATTTCTGGCCAAACCTGGGATGTGAAGAACACCATGTAGTGTTCTAATCTTTCCATCTATTAGCCTCAACTTTTCCTTGTCCTATGATTCTGGTTGTCGAATCATCACCTAAGAAAACATTACCTCCATCATACCTTTCATATTCGCAGAACCACTCCCTATGGGGAGTCATATGAAAGGATGCACTAGAGTCAAGAAACCATACCTCATGATCTGCATGTGTTATTGAAGAACCTAAGTACACATCCCCTCCTTCTTCCTTGGAGGTCTTTTCTTCTGTAGAAGGAGATTCTTCAGATCCCTTCTATTTCTCAACTTTGGATCTACACTGCTTATTGCAGTGACCTTCTTTTCCACATATCCAACATACCTTTACAAACTTTATGGTAGATTTAGATCTACCCATAGACTTAGATATCCCACTTGAGAACTTAGATCTATTTCTTTCCTGGGAACGTCCTCTTACAAATAATGCATCTGTTCTCTGTCCTTCCATATTCTTCTGTCTCATCGCCTCCAACAACAAGGATGAGACCACTTCATCAAACTTCAAGGAAGTTGCATTACTACCTATGGCCACAACCAAACTATCCCATGAGTATGGTAAAGAACACAGTAAACTAATACATTTGTCTTCATCTGAAATTTTAATCTCAATAGATACTAAATGACTTACCACAGTATTGAAGGCATTCAAATGCTCTACCATCGAGTCTCCATCTCTCATCCTCAGGTTATAGAGCTTCTTTCTCAGGAGTAGTTTATTTACTAGGGACTTAGACTGATACAACTTCCCCAACTTTTCCCATAAATCCTTGGTTGTAGCTTCCTCTGACACATTCAGTAATATTGAATCAAGGAGACACGGTCAGATTGCGCTCTTTTTCTTCCGATCCAACTTTTTCCAGTCATTTGTTAAAGTTCCTGTAGGTGTAGTACTTGGATCTACCACAATCCATTGATCTTTTTCCACCAACAGATCTTCCATCTTGAGCTTCCACAGCTCAAAATGTTTCCCACTAAACTTCTCGATATCCATCTTCGAATTGTTTTCCATTTCTTTTCACCTAAAAAATCAATACCACAGATCTCCCACTGTAACAAGGCTTATCACAATCCCAAGCCAAAGCATTGACCACAAATTCATTCCCCTGAAGACAACAAAGCTCTGATACATATATTCATTAAAAGAACAGAAAAGATACAATGGCAAATACAAACATTACAAAGAGATTTTTCCCCTGGAAACCCAAACCGGGAAAACCATCATATTCTATATTTTCATTATGTTACATTGTTTACAATACAGTATACATATAGGATCCAAAAACATCCAAAACCCTAACCCAAATGACCTGAATTAGTCAACAACCCTAATTTCTTAACCAGAAATAGAAAACCATCGGCAAAGAAACCATGTGCCAAAAAACCACCTAAATATGTGACATGTTTCCCAAGGCAAAGAATATAACAATAGGCACTACTACTTATGCAAAGAAGATGAAACATACCCAAAAATAGACACATCATCATGTTCAATCTCAAAAAGTTCTATAAAATTCTCACAGACCTAAATATGTTATTTGGCTAAATGTTCATCAAGATCTCCATTGAACCTAGGAAGGTACTTAAAAATTTTTAGAGGAAAGTCATGAAGGATGGAAGGAAATTTAAGAGGATTGTATCTTTCTTGAATCTTGGAGGGTGTGGGATTAAGAATAGAAGGTACAAGCTCATATTTGGTTTCATTAAGCTCACAAGAATGATTATAAACATCATATGGTTCAGAGGAATGAGCTTGGTGAATATCGATTATACAAGAAGGAGGTATACCTACAATTTGAAATGAAGGATATACAAGGGTAGATATCTGGGATTCATTTAAACGTGGTAAGTGAAGAAATATTATTTTGAAAAACTCAGGAAGGTACAAGTAGATATTGATAAAACATAAAAGTACTTCTTGAACTAAACTTAAGCTCGAGTACCTGATTTTTCCATACTGCTCTTCCATATCTCTGTCAAATGGTCTCATTCTCTAGTGGAGTCTTTGAATCACATTTGAATCTTGATTGGAGTCACCATGAAAAATTTATCTATGGATTCTTCTTCCAGTGGAATCACCTTCGAGTGATTTTCTTATGTGTGGAGTCGCTAGAGCAGAAATACAACCAATATGTGCCTAAGTGTCTGCTTCTCTCATACCTTAGAACTAAAACAATATCATTCTTCCCAAGGAAAATAATAACAATCATCCCTGGAAATGGCGCCAAAATATTATCTCTCTATAAACTTTGTTCAGCTAAGAAAATGAATGATAGAGGCAACCTACAAACCAACTTTGAGGCCAAAAACTAACCTTTTCGACCTGGAGAGGGCTCTCTCTGAGACTTTGTCTTTGTACAGGTTATGGATTTAAACTGTCGACTAGATTTCACACTTTCATACAATAATTTATGGTTCTATTGGCGAAAGAAAAGAAAGACCTTGGTCTATGGATTCAGTTTAAGAAAACAATAGAAACAAATGACTTAGTGACTGAACTTGAGAGGATAAAGGCTAAATAAGAAACAATATTTCAGTTAAAAATCATTGTGTGTGGTGGGAGAAAAACACATGAAGAAGCTCAGAGCACCACTTGGGATGAATTCGAAGTTCACTTAGAAGAAACACAGTCGTCTAAATGGCACAAATATAGAGCACTACATGGTGAATTCTAGATTCGAATCACGTTCCTATTTAGAAAAAAATACAGATATGAATATAAAGAACATGGGAAATAATGTATGCAAAGACAGAATACAATGCATCAAACTTCCACCGTTAGAATATTTTCATCAAAGTTTCAGGACCTTTGCATAAAGTTTCTATCGAATTCGAAAGCTACATTCAATAGTCACTGTCTACATTGTTTTTCCAACCAACATTAATTTTGTACCTTGAAACATATAGCACCATAGGTCCTTTCCATATCACCATTTTGAATCACAACCCCTTTCCCAAAATAGAAACAGTTACAAACAGAAAATGACACGTTTCACTGATTTGTTGCTTTTTAGGAGGTGAAATTATGAAAAATAGGCTTGAAAACGCCACTTGTCATTCTCAAATTGTACAATTTGTGTAAAATATGAGAACTATTTTTGTAGGTAAGATTGTTTTGTAGAAAAACCTCTCTCAATTTCTTGAAATTCATCTTCAGTTGGTCGGAATACGTGTCACAAAAACATATCTCAAATAGGAAATCATGAAAACTAAAAAATAGGGCTCAAAGATTCCTTCGAATATCCAAATCCGTGACACCTTTTTCAAATCTGAGAGATGTTTTTATTATTTGGTTTTTCCTCAACAAAAACCTCTTGTATATTTTCAAAATTCATCTCCAGTTGGTCATAACGTGATCTTGAATTTGAGCACTAAACCAGTCTTTTACAAAGCGCACCTTGTAGCATGTGCACAGGAAAATCCTATGTGCAACAACATTCTATGTGTGGAAACATCATTTGCATGACAACATCCTTTGTGAGACATCATCCTCTACGTGACAACATATTCTGTGCAACAACATCCTCTAAAAATCCTATGCGCGACAACATCCTCTACGCAAGAGCATCATCTGCATGACAACATCCTCTGCACGACAACATCCTCTGCACAACAACATCATTTGCATGACACCATCCTCTTTGTGAAAAAATCCTCTTCGCGACATCATCCTCTGTGTGATATCATCCTCTGTGCGACAACATCCCATGTGCATCAGCATCCTCTGCATAGTGCACAACAAATTTTGCAGCGCACAGTTTCAAATGGAAATGGAAATAATAAATGATAAAGCTTCCTTTTGAAACCGACCCTTGGAGATGTTAGGTGATGCTAGGAATAAAACAATATTGGTGCTAACATGCATGACTTTTCAAACTGCTGACAAACCTCTAACCTTAGCTATGAAAATCATGTTGCTAACATGATCCACTAGTAGACTTATGTGTAGCCTTATTCATGGCTTGAATCTAACGAGCATATTGCATAGATTCCATAATATATTTGGGATTTCTTAAGAAAATCTCATGATTAATGTCCTCTTTCAATACACCCATATAATCTTGCAACAATTTTTCATGACTTATGTCATCCACCCTTGTGGCCAATACCTAAAATTTTGAATTATAATCTTGAATGTCACCTAAGTGCTTGATTATTGTCAATTAACTGAAGCAATCATGTTCCCAAACTTTCTCATATTGTGATTCTAAGTGTCTTCTAAATAAATCTAGAGTATAATGATAAAAAAGGGGGATTCCTTTTCACTATCCATTGGTACCATTGATATGGTTTTATCTCAAAATTCAAATTTATTATGTGAATTCTTTTCTTATCATCCATAATATTATGTAGTTAAAAATATTTATCTATTTGGTTCAAATGGGAAAAGGCCTAAGTTCCATCAAACTTATGTAATTCAATATTGGTAATGTTGAATTTAGGACCACCATAGTAATTAACTCCACTATTAGAGTTAAATCCAGTAGAAAATTGTTTATTATCGGTAGGTTGTTCAACTTGAATACTACCCTTATTTTCATGAGTTCCTTGCATTTTGATATCGCATTTAGTAAATTGCTTATTATCGGTAGTTTGTTCAACTTTAATACTACTCATGTTTTCATGAGTTCCTTTCATTTTGATATCTCCTTTAGGGGGTCTCTCATTTGGAGCCTAAGCGATCATGGAAGAAAATGAGTTTTGTAATTAGTCCATGGATTTTTCTATTTCTAATTTATTTTCATCCATCTTATTTTTCATGTCATCTAGAGTTATTTTCATCTCATTCTTATTCTCATTCATCTTCCCATCCATTTATTGAATTTTTATTTGTGAGTTTACCAACTCATACCTTGTCATTTCCTTAGTACTCAAATCATTAAGTTGTTCCTCCAATTTGGATAGCCTATTATATATGTCCTCATTTTCTTCTTGTGTTATAAGTGGGAATTTAGGAGTTTTAATTGGCATTGACATATTTTTTGGACCCATGTAAAACACAAATAATAATACTCCTCTTTTTTCTCTTTATCACAAATTTTGAATCACCAAAAACAGATCTTCCAATAAACATTTATTCCAATTGCAAGGTACATACCTTTCAATCTCTTAAATTGGAGTATGTTCTCCTGGCTGACCTTTCTTATTGTGTATTTATGAAATTTTGGCCCTTCTAAGTCTGAAATTTCAGCCTACAATACTTTGATACTCATCTCTTCAATGCCACATGTCTAACCAAAAGTGGATTCTCCAAGTGCAAGTTAGGGTAACCTTCCCAAAACTTGTTGAGTTTTTGCCTTTCTGGGAGAGAGAACTTGTATAGAATGCCAAGAATCCAATATTTAATATCTCATTATAAAAATTGTAAAAAACATACTACAAATCGTCCTCTTTCAAATTTGACTGGTCTCCCTCAATTTGGATCATTTCATAAGAAGATATGAAAAGTTTGCCCATAACACTTGTTTGAGACTAGTAATAGGACTAGTCAGAAAACCTATCTTCCATTGGGTGTATATCAAAAGGTGTAACGACCCAAAATATGAAATTTGTACCTTATGTACCTTGATATTACTTCTAAATAACCTCCAGGTTTCATTGTCTAAATAATCCTATAAAGAAAAAATTATCCCAAAAATGCTAAGATGACTCGCTTGGAGAAGAAAAACCCTAGGATCAATTCTCTGATAAACAATGTTATGATCCAACACTTTAAAAATGATAAAAGATCAATAATTACAGTCCACTTAGAGGGGGAAACCTCCTTTTACAATATATTCACTTCATAATACAATATGAGATGATACATGATCATCCTTATACTATGTCTCCTTGGTATATATATAGGAGACAAATGGTACAAATATAATGAAAGGGTGTGATGAAGGGGTGTTGGCGTAGGCCAATTTGGGGAAAAGAAAATTAATTAATAAACAAAGTGAGGAAATGGACCAAAAAAGGAGTGTGTGCGGGAAAGTGGGGAAAAGAAAAACCAGGACAGTAGAAAATTCAAAGGAAGGATGAAATATGTGGATTAACATGGAAAACAGTTGGACTTTGGACCA
This sequence comes from Picea engelmannii, assembly GCA_009831015.1. Taxonomy (NCBI): domain Eukaryota; kingdom Viridiplantae; phylum Streptophyta; class Pinopsida; order Pinales; family Pinaceae; genus Picea; species Picea engelmannii. Next base: position 16,394 of record ML814539.1, on the reverse strand, counting down.
ACCGCGCTCAAGAAGTTAGAAAGTGGACAAACCTAATCCACCTAGGGTTAGTCGGTTAGGGTTTTAGTCATTGTTGTAAAAGGTATTAACCCATTTTTTCAATATAAATATATGTGGTGAGATAGCGGGTAGGAGGTTTTTGTGAGTTGGTGAGATTAGCATGAGCTAATGTTTTGATGATCTTAGAGTCAGTTTTGAGACAGAGATATTCATTGTAATCGAGGGTAAGTTTGTAAGTTGTAGAGCTTTGTCCGATCTTGTTAGCCTCATATGTAATGTGAATGATGCTATAAACTTGATGAAGAATAATAAAAGAGTGAAGAAATCCAGATATTTGTGGACGTAGCCAAGGGGGGTGAACCATAGTAAATTTTTGTCTATGTGTGGAATGTTTTCTTTATTTCTTTTTTAGTTATGTTGACTGAATCAATTTGTTAGATGTAAAATTCAACACACGTTATAATATCCATGATATTTACTACAAAATGAGTCTTAATGAATTAAACTAATTACAAAATGGTATATCTGGATATAATGTTGTGTTAGAGTAATAGATATGTTGTATTTTGAAGTAGAAAGGTCTATCATCCCCACAATAGCCTACCTTCCATGATTGCAGTCATATGGGTCCTGCAGAGTCGCCCATAAGTCATCTCGGATCAGACTACATTGTGTACTATGTGCACATTTTTTCCTTCTAGTCTCCAAAAGGGATGATGGTTTGTAAGGTTTTGTGGGAAACCTAAAGTAGAACCTAGGTTAGCCCTTAGCATCCAACAAATGGTTATGTTTCCAGATGGAACCCAGAAGAACAAATTGGAAGGGACTTGTTGAGATGGAAAAAGAAGATAATTCATTATTAGAAGGGCATGGTCAAACCATGGAACCCCACTAAACATGATATTGAAGGATGGTTGACAACAAAAGAGCTCGATTTTGCACAGAAAGACAATATAAATTACAAGTATACACCCTATCAATATTTGGAAAGGTATGTATCTACTGATATTCATGAATCATTTTTCTATTATTTTCCACATTTGCTACATGAGTGGATACTGATATTGAAGGAAAATCACCCAACTAATCTGATAATATCAGTAGAATGGACTACTGAGAATATTGTGTAGCTACAAAAAGTCAATAATAAATTCACACATGCAGTCAATTTTTGGCTAGATAGCGTCATTGTAGGATTTATTACCGAGTTTGCAGTCGATACTGAAAAATCATATACTACTATAGAGAAATATTTTTTGAAGGATCCAAGAAGATGGTATATTAGATAACTCTATACATCAATCAAGATTTTGTTGCATGATAAAGGAGTGATGACAATGGAGTCTGACAACTAAATAACTCTATGCGCATGGGGAGACTGGGGGAAACACTAAGGACGATCTAAGATATGGAGAAGGATCTAGATAGAGATAAGAAGAAGGAAAAAATGGACCCAATTATGATGGATGAGAAAAAGATCAAGGAAATAATGGACAAAGTGAGAATGATGTGCAGTAGAAGACCCTACCAATATAAGATTAATAGCAAAAACAAGGTAGTAGTCGAGCAGGAAGGCTTGGAAAGTGATGTATAAGAGGCAGAGGATATTCATGCTATGGAGAATATTGAGGAAATATTACACGCCACATATGAGAGAAAAAACAAAGGACAGTCATCTGATGCAGAAGAAGGATCTCCATTCCAGATCAGAATTAGTGTGGAATCCATGACCCCATGTGTGACTAAGACATCATAGAGGAAAGAATCATTTATACAACCAAAAATAAATATCAAAAGGATTCTAGTAGGACAAGGGAACAATTGAAATTCAAGTGGAAGTATGAGTTCACCTAGTAGTAGTAAATTATCTACACCACGCAGAGGTGGTACTACAAATTTTACGATGGAAGGAGAAAATTTGACTATTTGATTACCAAAATTCCATGGATAAGGGTCAGAGTACCTAGAGAAACATTTATTTATTTGTGAAAAGATTTGGGAAGCTAAAAAGGTCACAGATGAAGACACAAAAGTGGTTCATCTTGCAATTACATTCAAAAACCACGCACTAGATTGGTTTATGAGCTTCGTAGTAAACAATCCATAAGGAGCACCTACAACCATAGTATAGGTAAAGAAGGCACTAAACAATGAATTATGATGACCGAGTTTAGAAGATCAATATATGAATGAGATGATAGAAATCAAATAGAATCCAGGAGATTAATTTTGGGAAATCGACCAGAAGTTCAAGTAATTGAAAGGTAAGTTGAAATATCGTATAATAGACATGCAACATAGGAAACTATTCATTAATTCATTATTTCTACATTTTAAATATCCATTGAGGCAATAGGAGTTCCAGACTCAGGTTGATGCTCTGCAAGAAACCTTACAATTGGAGGAGAATCAATATAAACATACATATCCAACTATAGAAGAGCTGAGAGAGGATATTAATAATATGACATTTCATTTGAATCAGAACAAAGGCAAGGAAAAGAGGGATGTTTTCTAGTGTACCTTATGTAGAATACAAGGACACCACAAAAATGAGTTCCCAACATTTGTGAAGTACTACCAAATCCCTTACCCACAGGAGGAAAATGGTGTGAAATATGTAAAACACATGGACATGATCCCTATCACTATCCATTGATACAAAAGTACCAAACAATGCCTAAGAGTACATTCTGCAATTTCTACAAGTTTGTAGGACATGAGGATAAGGATTTTTGAACTTTGGAAATGATGAAGGAAAGGACATCATATGCATATAAGATGCAAGATGAATTAATGACAGGACAACCCATGCAACAATATAATAATGTGCAATAGTTTACAGTGTCACTACAATATAATCAAGTACCACAGTATAATACACCGCACAGACACAATCAAGGAAACAAAGGATGATTTGATAGAGGATGTCGTGGAAGAGGTAGATGACCAATAACACGTCACAATTGTCAGAAACCTAGACACTATGAGAGGGATTGTCCATTACCACCACCAACATGCATGCATTTTCTCACAACATATCATACTACAGAATGTTGTCCTACACTTCTGACAAATATACAGGAAAAAATGAATCAGAATAATAAAAATGTTCAATGGATTTCCATAGAAACTAGAGATGATGGTAAAAATATTAATATAGTTACTTGAGGAGGAACCAAAACAGAAGCAGATGCAACAAATCAGAATCAAGACCAGCACTAGTGGATCAGAAAGAATACAACACCTCAACAATATTTTGATGCGTGCAAGAAAAAAGAGACATTCAAGGAAGACAAATATGAAATTTTTCAAGAGAATACTGCTTCTAATTCAAATGCACAACCATGATATGATGGACCAATATATGACATAACTCATCCATTTGATCATACCAACATAGATTAGTGTTGGCTTGCTAAAGGATGACCTAGGTTATAACTACAATATTACCAAAAACCCTTCTACCATCGACCCTTCTGGATACCGGAAGGAAACACAGTGCATAAAGTGCACTACACAGTCTCACCTGAGATGGATTCTATGGGTGGATACAGGACTAGGATGTCTGCAGCCCAGGGATGGGATGTGTGTCTCTCAGAGGAATTTAACCTACTTATTGTTAACCTTCAAATCCTCATTATATATTATTTCTAGACAATTGTCACCACAATTCTAATAGGACTTCATTAACCATTATAGCCACATGTGTTTAATGAAAAGTATGTATCAACTATAAAACACCAACAATTACATTTGTGAGGAAATGCTTAGGATCTTTAAATACTTAATTACAACTTAGTGAGGTGACATATCTACAGTTTTACCTTCACTTGAATGAGTGATCTGATATACTGATAGAAGGTTGCAATACAGACTTAGAACACATAATACATCATTGAAATTACCATTATCTACTTGAATTATTCTATACCCTACTGTAACAACCCTAGGATCAAGCCCCAATTGTAAATGTAAATATGTTTTGTAGGTTGGTGAGCTAGTTTATTATACGCTAGTGAGGTTATGTGATTATGAGGTTAGAGAGACTAGATGACAAAGGCCAGTGAGCCTATTTGTTTATGTGTAAACAATAATATCATTAATAAAAAATACATCTATGCATGTATACCAAACACGATAAAAGAGTATGGGGAACTAAACTCCACTAGGAATGGAAAGGGGGGGGATAAGAGACTAGGAAAGGGGATAAGATAGAGGGATTATCTCTAAGGGAATATTATAGTATTATTCCTAAATTCTAAGGCAAGGATAAATATCATATTATCCTAAGTTCTTGTGTGAGAGGAAATGATCTACAAGTGGAGAGGAACAAGCTCCTGGAGGGCCATGTGTCAATCAAGGTGCATGTAGTTATATGTGTGGAAAATTAGTTCATTGGGGACCATTCTCCCCAGTCTCCCTCACATTTTCATGATTGAACAAACTACCATCGTTTTCACTAGGAGGCCTCAATCGTTCAACCTTTGCAACCCAAAAGTTGTACACAGTAACTCCCTGTCATGGGTAGAAAACCTGTACTGTAACCGATCCAATAACTTTCCTTAACTGTTTTTTGTCGTTTCCATCTCTATTCCTATCTTGAGCGTGGTTGATACCAACACCTGTTCCATACCCATTTTTGTTTTCTTCTTTCACTTGAGCCTGCACCTGGTTGACTTAAGATTTGGATTGAAGAGGTGGTTTGTCAGGCCCGTGGATGAAAGAGGTGAGTTTTCAGGCCTGTGAGAAACTCTCTCTAGGTGATATAATTGTTGAGGAATTTATTTCCAGATGAATCCCAACTGCAGCTATAGATCTGTGACACTTCTTGTTCGACCTATTGTTGAAGGCCTGGAAAGGAAGTAGGGAAGTCAAAGGACCATTGAGCAGAGAAGGGACACACTTCCTGGGGTGGGAAATGCATGCAGGGAATGCGAGCTTGTAAGTTGTTAGATTGATTCGGCACCTATAATGAAATCCTATTTGTTGATTGTGTATCCTCATCCTAGATAGGAATCCCTTTACCTGGGTGAAGTTTAGTCACAGCTCAGGGGTGACCCATTGTTGAGAGCATTGAGCAGTGTGTTCTAAGGCTGGGAGGTTCATGGAAGGTTTGCACGTAGTTGGTGGTCTTCTCTAAAATATAAGTATCAATTGTGTGGTTATTTACTTGTTGTGTATTTATACATGTCTCTTTAATTTATGGGTTTGGCCCATGTATGTTGCATGTATATTTTTATTTTTATTACTGCATGAATATGTGTATTTGAAGAATATATTTGTCTACTTAAATTTATATATATATATATATATATATATATATACACACACACATATGCAGATGAAATTATTGTTTTTAAGTTGCATCACCCAGCAATCTATGGTTGGAGATGTTACAATATGGTATTAGAGCTCCAATTTTCAACACTGAGATTATATGGGTTGTGTAAGTGGAAATTGTAGAAAAATTTCATAGATTTTTGGAGATAAAGTGCGTCCCTGGGTGCCAGGAGGGGATTGAGAGAACACCTTAAATGTGTTTGAAATATCAAGGGGTGTAGCAGTTTGAGAAACCAAAACAACCATTGGATTTGTCCAAGATTATATCTTAGTTGTTGGATCTGTTCTGGAGAAGATATATCCCTCACAGTCATCAGATCTAGAGAAGGTGTGTGGTGGTTAAGCACCGAAGTCCTTTGAACTTCGTTGCTCCGAAATTTTTTCGTTGTTTGATTGGGAGGAAAAATCCCCAAAGTTTCGAAGTCCCAAATTCAAGAGAAGATCCTAATCGTTCATCTCTGAGGACATGTGTTATCATATAAGCATGTGTCCAGAAGTTCGACACTCCGGAGAAAGGGGGTGATTGTTGCGTATAGTAGGGAAAGTCCCAAATCTAGAAGCTCTAAAACGCCAGAGTTATGAGGCTCCAGAGAAGCGCTAGTTTAGGAGTTTGCCAATTCGACATTCAAACTCTTTGAAGTTTATAAAGGAAGAAACCTCCAAATTCATGGAGAGTCGGAGTCCTGAAGTTGTGGGGAGCACCTGTTTGGGAGTTCGGAAATTTCATCATTCAGAAGATCTGTAGTGTTATGTTGTGAAATCCTCTAAATCCTAGAGTTATGAAGTCTCGATGCGTCGGAGTGACATGGCATGATGACATCACCTAGGATGACATGGACCCAGTTTATGCATCCCACATATCATCTTGATTTGTGCTTTTGACATGCCTTTTGTACCATTGGTGACTTGACACGTGTCGCTCGTCGGTGGGGCCATGTGTCACTACCATATTTTTGACATGTAGCACCCATGATGCATAGTACTAAGGAAGTCTTGGAGGTTTATAAATTTGATGTTTGTGAGATTTAAGTTGAGAGGTTGTAAGTACTGCCAAATCCCAAAGCTCCGGAGAAACACTTGTTCAAAGAGATCGCCAATTCAGTGTTTGTGATAAATAAGGTGTGATGTTGTATAAATTTTCGAAGCTCCGAAGCACCAGAACCCTAAAGCTCCTAAGAAGTATCGTTCAAATAGTTCTCCAATTTGACATTTGGTAGAAATAAGGTGAAATATGGTAGGGACTTCTAAATTCTAAAGCTCTCAAGCATCGGAGTTCTGAAACTCCGAAGAAGCACCGTTTAGGGAGTTCTCCACTTCGACATTCAAAGGTAATGTTGTGTTGTGTTGTTGAAACCTTCGAAGCCCGAAAATCCAAAGCACCAAAGCCCCAAAGCTCCAAAGAAGCATTTATTTTATAGTTCGTTGATTCGACATTTGGAGGAAATGAGGTATATTGAAGGAGAAACCTCTGAAGTCCAAATTTATGGAGCCCCGGAGTCCCGAAGCTCCACATAAGAACCATATGAGGAAGCACCTGGTTCTATCCATGGTCGCATGCATTTTAGGCCAAAATAAAGGGGGGATAATGCCCAAAAATGATTTTGAAGAAAGAAAAAGGATTAGAGAAAGAGCCTGCAGATTTGTGAAATGTATGGACCTACAATTAAGGGAAAGTACAAAAGCCTATAATCCTAAAGAGAGGATTCAACATGAATCCGAGAGTTAATTCAACTACTGAAGAATATCACTTGTACAAGGATTGACCCCATAGAAAATAAAATTTTCAGATATCCATAACATTCTCCTCAAGACTCGGAATTGAGCATGGAAGAAGACGTTGGAAAGGTCTTGAACATTATAATATAACTATTCACCCAAAAAATTGGGTTGAACAGTAAATTTCTCTGGAAATCAGAATAAATTAAGTTTGATGTATTATTGAACCATAATGGTTCATAATTTCATGAAATTGTTGAATCAATCAAGATGTCCAAAGTCATAAGGTTGATAATGAAAGGCTTATGAAATCCAAGGATAAGTAGGATAACTTCAACCTAAAGTTAATGCAAATATTGGACATAATTTAAAATAAGATGGATAAGAAGATTGAATCAAGAAAATCATAAAGTCGCAGATCTCATGATGAGAAAGCAAGAACAAGAAGTGTTGGCAGAAATCACCATCACTCCCCAAGACATTCCAATAGGAGAGCACCCAACAATGCAAGTTCATCCCATGTCAGGAAGCATTAGAAGAGGTTTGGGGTGGATGAGATACAAGGATAAATGAACAAAATTAGACCTCATACCTTTGATGGTGAGAAAAATAAGGATGAATATGTGGATACATGGCTGCTAGGAATGAGGAAGTATTTTCAATTACATAATTACTCCTCACATGCAGAAGGTAGAATTTCCATCTATCAACTCAAGGGAAAGGAATCCATGTGGTGGGATCAGGTTGTGTAGGTGAAACAAATTAAAGAGAAAAATGTTACTTGGAAGTAATTCAAGACGTATTTTGAAAAGAAATAATTGACTAAGAGATATTATGACAATAAAATGAAAGAGTTCTTTGAACTCAAACTCGGGAGTATGACCATAGATGAATATGAAAGAAGGTTTTTAGAACCACTTAAGTATGTTTATTTCATCAAGGATGATACAGTTAAGATTCAGATGTATTTGAGTGGGCTACCATCATTAATCAGTGACGAGATACAATATGATGATCCCAAAACATTGAAGGAGACCATAAGGCGAGCTAAATTCCTATATTATTAGCATAAATCAAGGCCAACTTTCCAAAAATCTTGGGAAGACAAGAAGAAATATAAGATGAAATAGAGGAAGAAGGGGAATAAGCCACCATTCTTCAAAAACAATCCTCAGGGATGGCCAACTTCTAGAGAGCCCATAACAATGGAGACAGGGGGGCAAAGGCCAAGGAAACCATCTATTCAAGGTTGGGGTTGTACAAGAGATAATATGTTTAGAGATTGTCCTCGCAGAGGTGAAAAGGTGAGAAATATTCACAATGTACAACAAGATGAAAAAGTGGATGACATGGGAAGAAGTGTACCAAGGATCTATGCAGCCCTAGAAAACAAGCAAGTAGAGTTTCAGTCGCATATGATTGAAGTAGAAGGTATGATCAACAACCAAACCATTGTTATTTTAATTGATTCATGAGCTAGTCATAGTTATATAGATCCTAAGATGGTGGAAAGATTTAATTTTCCAAAAAGAAATCATGGAAAATCTTGGTTGGTGTACTTGGCTAATGGATCCAAAAGAAAAAATAATGAGTTGGTAAAGTCATGTCCAATGGACATGAATGGACTGAACACCAATATAGATTTGAATATATTTCCTTTAGATTCCTATGATTGTCTAATTGGGATGGATTGGTTGGAATAACACCATGCTATCATGGACTATCATAACAAGTCATTTAATTATTTGGATGGGGAAGAGAAGCTAAGTATAGTATAGGGAATTCCCAGGGAAATAACTATCAGAGAAATTTCAGCATTGGAGTTGAAGAAAAGTTACAAAAAAGTGTGTCAATTATTTTCTGCTCATATGGAAGAGACACCTAAAGATAAGGTGTCAAATGTTGAATATTATGCATTCCTAAAAGAATTTGAAGATGTGTTTAAAGAAATACCATGATTACCCCCTAAAAGAGATATTGATTTCTCCATAAATATGATGCCTGGAGCAACTCCAGTATCCAAGACTCCTTATAGGATGAGTACACTAGAAATGAAGGAGTTGTAAATTATCTTGAAGAGCTCCTAAAAAAGGGGTATATATGCCCAAGTGTGTCACCTTGAGGTGCCCCATTTTTATTTGTGAATAATAAGGATGGAACCTTGAGACTTTACATGGACTTCAGGAAGTTGAACAAGGTAACTGTGAAGAATAAGTATCCTTTGCCAAGGATCGATGACCTCTTTGATTAGTTGAAGAATGAAAAAATATTCTCCAAGGTTGATCTCAGGTCAGTATATAGTCATGTAAGAATCAAAGAAGAATACATATGAAATACTACCTTCCGAACAAGGTATGGTCATTATGAATTCACAGTGGTGCCATTTGGGTTATCAAATGCACCAGTTGTTTTTATCTGTTTAATGAATGGAATTTTCAGATAATACCTGGATATGTTTGTCATTGTCTTCTTGGATGACATTTTTATATATTCCAAGTCAGAGGAAGATCATGAACAACACTTGAGGTTGGTACTACAGATATTAAGGGAGCATCAGTTGTATGCCAAATTGAGCAAGTGCTCATTTTATCATAAGCATATCCATTATTTGGGGAATATCATCTTAGAAGAAGGGATAGTAGTGGATCTGGAAAAGATTGATGCCATTAGAGGATGGTAAAAAACTAAGAATATGATAGAGGTCAGATCATTCATGGGCCTTGCAGGCTACTACAAAAGATTTATTGAAGGATTCTCAAAGATTTCACACCTGATCACTTCCTTGCAAAAGAAGGGAGTGAAGTTTCTGTGGACAGTAGAATGTGAAAAGAGTTTCTAGCACTTGAAGAATCTATTAACCAGCTATCCAATACTAAGTATCATATATCCAAATGAAGACTTGATTGTATGCATTGATGCATGTAAATAAGGATTTGGTAGAGCCCTTAGTCAAAATGATTATGTGGTATATTATGAACCAAGGAAGTTGAAGGAGCATGAAAGGCTCTATGCTACTCAAGATTTGGAGTTGGAATCCATAGTGCATGCCTTGAAGATGTGGAGGCACTACCTCATGGGGAAAAGGTTCAAGTTGAGGACAGACCATAATGGTCTAAAATATTTATTTGGAAAAATATATCTAAATGTCAGAAAAAGTAGATGGTTAAAATTTCTCAGTGAATATGACTTTGATATAAATCATATCAAAGGGAAAGAGAACAAGGTAGTTGATTCACTTATAAGAAGGGTGCATGAGTTTCATTCTACAACCATCAGAATGTGTCAATCATCTTTGAAGGACAAAATCTTGGAGGCTAAAAAATCAAATTTGCAATACATTGAAATGGTAACAAAATTACATCAAGGTATTTTGCAATAGAAAATTAAAGATTACAAGCTCGGAGATGATGAAATTCGTAGGCACAGAGGAAGAATTTATGTGCCAAATTCCCTGGAATGGAAAAGTATGATATTGAAATAAATGCATAATGTACCTTATGTTGGGCACCCAGGGTATCAGAAAACTATAAAAGCTATCAAGAGACAATATTATTGAGCGGGCATGAAGAAGGAAGTTGTTGAGTATATTTCCAAATGTTTGGCATGTCAAAAGGTCAAGGATGAGCATAGACACCCAACTGGGTTGCTATAGCCACTACCCATTCTTGAGTGGAAATGGGAAGTTGTAAAAATGAATTTCATTACCAAACTTCCCTGAACAAACAAGGAGCATTATTCTATCATGGTATTGGTGGATAAGCTTACCAAAAATACCCATTTTATTCCATTGAAGCTCACTCACAAGGAAACCAATGTTTTTGATATTTATTTGAAGGAGATTTCTCGACAGCATGGCATACCCAAGACAACTGTGTCTGACAGAGATCCAAAATTCACTTCCAACTTTTGGAAAGGATTATTTAAAGGATTTGGAATGAATTTGAATTTCATCATAGCCTATCATCCAGAATATGATGGACAAACAGTGAGGGTGAATCAAGTGATTGAGGATATGTTGAGGATGTATGGAATGGAAAAACCAGCAAAATGGGAAGACTACCTACACTTGGTAGATTTTTCTTATAACAATGGGTACCGAGCATATATAAACATGAGCCCATTTGAGGCACTTTATGGTAGAAGGTGCAACACACTAGTAAGTTGGGACAACCCAGCAGGCAGAGCAGTGGTTGGGAAATATTTTCTCAGGGAAATGGAAGATTAGATGTTAAAAATAAAATAGAATTTAAAGGTTGCTCAAGACAGGAAGAAACGCTATGTTGATAAGGGAAGAACTCACGGGGAATTTAAAGTGGCTGACCATGTATTCTTGAAAGTGCCAACAAAAATTTCTTGAAGTTGGGAATTTTTTCAAAGTTTGCAGTTCATTATCATGGGCCATTTGAAATCCTAGAGAGGATTGGGCTTGTGGCATAAATGCTTACATTTCCTGCATCAATGAATATTCATAATGTATTCCATGTATCATTTCTTCAAAAGTATGTACCTGATGTTAATCATGTTATTGATTGGAATGTGATTCATGTGGAGCAAGAAGGCACTTTTCAAGTGCATCCATTATGCATATTGGACTGGAAGATCAAGAGGCTCTGGAATCAAGCGATATATCTAGTAAAGGTCTAATGGACCTCGTACAGTGCTAAGGATGCAACTTGGGAGCATGAGGATGCTATGCGGGAAGAATACCCACATCTTTTTGAAGGATTTCTAAATTTTGTTGGTATATATATTGGATTGAGGACAATGTATAAATAAGGGGAGGGGGATGTAACACTGTCAAGATCGAGCCCCAGTTATAAATGTAAATATGTTTTGTAGGCTAGTGAGGCAGATTATTATAAGTCAGTTGGATTATGTGATTATTAGACCATAGATCCTAGATGCTCAAGCCTAGTGAGCCTATTTTTTTATATGTAAACAATCATATCATTAATAAAAAATAAATCACTATGTGTAGACTAACCACGATAAAAGAGTATGGGGGAATAAACTACACTAGGAAGGAAAAGGGGGGGGATAACATCCTAGGAAAGGGGCTAATCTAGTGGGCTTATCTCTAAGGAAATATTATATTATTATTCCTAAAGTATAAGAAAAGGATAAATCTCATATTATCCTAAGTTCTTATGTGAAGAGGAAATGATTTACAAGTGGAGAGGAATGAACTCCTGGAGGTTCGTGTGTTAATAAGGGTGCATGCAGTTATATGTGTGGAAAATTAGTTCGTTGGGGATCATTCTCCCCAGTCTCCCTCGTATTTTCAAGATTAACTACTTTTCCATCATTTTCACTAGGAGGTCTCTATCGATCGACCTCTGCAACCCATAAGTTGTACGCAATACCTCCCTATCATGGGTAGCAAACCCATACCATACCTGAGCCAGTATAGTTCCTTAATTGCTTTTTTTTTGTTGCCATCTTTGTTCCTATCATGAACATGGTTGTTTCCATCACATGGTCCATACCCATTTTTTGTTGTGCATTTCACCTGAGCCTGTACCTGGTTGACTTAAGAGAAGGATTGAAGAGGTGGGTTGTCAGGCCCGTGAGAAACTCTCTCCAGGTGAGAGAATTTCTAGGGAATTGATTTCCCGAGGAAGAACAACTACAATTACAGAGCCCTGAGACTTCATGTTTGGCATGTTGTTGAAGCCCTAAAAGGGAAGTAGGGGTAGCCAAAGGACTATTGATTAGAGAAGGGAACACTTCCTGGGGTGGGACAAGCATGCAGGGAATGAGAGGTTGTAGTTTGTTAGCTTGAGTTGGCACCTGTAATGAAATCCTTCCTGTTGACTCTGTACCCTCATCCTAGATAGGAATCCCTTTACCCAAGTGGAGTTTAGTCCCAGCTCGAGGGTGACCCACTACTGAGCGATTTGAGCAACATGGTCTAAGGCTAGGAGGTTCGTGGAAGGTCTACACACATTTGGTGGTATTCTCATATATATATATATATATATATATATATATATATATATATGTATGTATGTATGTATGTATGTATGTATGTATGTATGTATGTATGTATGTATGTATGTGGGTATGTTACACTACAAAGACAAGAGATATATCATCACCAAAAAATATTTAATTGTTGTTACACTCATTTAGAGAAATAAATATGGATTTATCCTCAGGCATATGATAAGATTCTATAGAATCAATAAGGAACTCATCAAAAGAAGTAGAAGTTCCATCAAAGGAGAAACTAAAAGAAGAAACTAGTGTTGAGTGCTCAACGCACCCTAAAAGTTTTGTGACCACTTCCTTTTGGGTACCACCTTGTCTTCCACCTTCGATTGTTTTCACCGTGGTTTGAGCTTGATAACCTTCTTATATGATATGTTTCATATCTAAGTTTCTCTTAAGAATATTAACAACCATCTTGAGAAACACCACAATTGATCAAGGAACCAACGACTCAGATTTCTCTCGGATTACTTGAGAAGTTAGGCATTGGTGAAATATTAAGGTAGCGAAAATTGTATGGGAAGTCAAAGCATGCGAGTGTCGACATTCTTTGGCCTCAGACAATAAGAGTATCTCTTTTACGCATATAGTCTCCCAAAAGATTTCACCGAACACCGGTCCTTTCAGATTCGGCAGAGAAGTTTAATCATAAACATAGCACAAAAGAGGAGTTCCACTGCTGAACACTAACGTCCAAAACATCACCAATCCTAACATCACTGGTATCGGGATTTTTATCAAGAAACTAACAACGTTGAAAAACAATCTAAAATAGTAGTCGATCCCCGATCTTTATGAAGGTAAGACATGGCATGACGTTTAACCCCTAGCTGTGTCAAGTACTCTGCATTCAAAGCTTTAGTTAATTTGTAGATCGTGCATTAGTTACTATCTTGTGCGTGAATCAAAAGGGAACCATTAAACTCACTGATACAATGCATCTCCATCCGTGCCTCCACCGTCAACTAGTTAAGTCTCAGTGGTAGAAATCCGATAGCATTATATTTTGAAATCTGCATTTATCACATGTATTAACTAATTGATATGATTGGTAGTATCTCCCAGTTATATTATTTTGAGTCCTTTTTGTGTGATCCCACTCTACGTAGCAAGTAATTCATAACAAATAGGAGAACGAAGCCACCGGTCCAGAGGAAGCATATGAAGTCCAGTGAGTATTAAATAGTTTTGTTAGCAAGCATTACAGGTATGGGTTCGCTTATGGATTTACGTTTCATTTGTATATGTTATAACCCAATGCTACTCTGTATATGTGTTTAAAATGTGGTTTTGATTGCAAGGACAATGCCTCCAAAGAAGCCATCCACCAACAAATCACCACGGGCACCAAAGCTGCAACAATCAGAAATAGGAGAAGGTTACTCCCTAGCGGTTGCAAGACAATTAGAGTTTTCTCCTAAGACGATGTCTGTCATGTTGGCAACCAATTCACATTTTCTACTGTCCTCATAAGTTGCCTACTCCAATGTTTTTCAAACCTTAATTTTTCGTCGCAATTCTCAAATAAACGACACTTTTATTTTTTGCGCTATTTGCGCACTTACCTTCGTTTTTGTTTTCACGACTATAAGCGTGAAAACTTGGTCTTTCAAAGTCGCATTAAAATCTTCAATGAATTGTCGTTATCATTCTTGTCGATATGCCCATTGCGTTTACATTTCACTTATCATTATGCAGTTTGCAAAACCCTTTTTGATCTGTACTCATTTGACATTCATTGATTGATTATGTAATTTCGTTTCATTAAATTGTGATGCATTGGCAATTGGATTTACATGTTATTTGATCAAACTACTTTGCACATTGGCCTCATAAAAGAACATAGGTGTTATGCTTAAACTCATGATATATATCATTTAATATGACACCTAGTTCGTGTTATCAAAACACATTGGCACATTGTTCAAACCCTTGGTGTGAATCGTTTCATAGTCAAACACTTGGTATTGGTTTCGATTTATGTGTTTGGTTTTAAAACTATGGCATAGATTTTGATTGCACGAATGGTTTATCCACTTACCAAAGGTTTCAATTGATTGATTGAAGTGGCATAGTTGTAACACATATGCGTTGTGATTTGAATAGTGGAAAGCATCGGCGGTTGTACTATGGTAATGACTATTCTGCATAGACAGAAATAACTCCACCACCTTCGCATGATGTCATTAATGCTTATCCCTATCCTCGCTTCACCTATGCTAGCATCGGGTAAGCCTGTGAATACTCTGCTCCAGCGTATGCTATGATTCAAACCCTGGCTCGTTCATATCGTCCACCGTGTGCTCTTCTCCATGGCACCGGTGGTGTGAATTGAGCCGAACAGTAGTCAAGCCCTGCTACTATTCGATAATGCCTGGAAAGACTTAGAAGATAATGGTTGGCTCACGTTTGTGCAGAGGTTTGACGGTTTTAATCTATTTGTTGCACAGTAGTTCACCTTGACTTTTGATGGGTGTAGGGCCAAGATAGGTGACATTCATCTTGAAATCAATGAAGAGTTCATTAGCTCTGCCACAGGGTTAGCAGCCAAGAGCCAACGATGGTTTAAAAACTCTAAAGTTGAGGAGGTTCCATGGCCACTACTTTTTGTCTCACGAAAGCTCACATCCTGTTACAGAGGTATGTCAATTTCCATGCTTAAACCAAGGTGGCAAGATCTTTTGATAGTGGTTAAACAATTCGTGACCTTTGAGGGTCAGTATGGACTAGTTTTTCTTGATCACCTTCGTTTGTTAATGAATTTCATGGGCCATCCATTGAATATGCCATTCTACTTTCAGCGTAGCCTTTATAAAATGGCTAAAAGGTTTAAATGAGAAAAGGTTGATAGTAGCTTGTTCCACCATGGCCTAATCAGACTCATCGTTGTTCACCACTTAAATCTTCATGGTGATAGTTGGCTAGCTTTTATCTCTCGAAATGGTTTTGCTGGTACAGAGCCTGTCCAAATTGACAAGCCTATGGTTAGTGAAACTAAGGTCCAGCCACCTGTGCCTTTCCATGTCCTTCTACCCTCTCCTAAACCCTCGGTCAACCCTGATATTGATCTACCCGAAGTTATAACAAACAAGGCAAAGGTTGTTAAAAAGCCTGTGAGCAAAAAGGTTAAGGGAAACCCTACTGTCAATGGAAAAGATAAAAAGAATGCTCGACTTATATCAAGACTTGATAGCAATAAACCTAAACCTAGTGTTGATCAGAAGCCCATAATCCCCAGTGAAGATTCTAACTCTGACATCGAACGCTTCCTGGCTAGTGAGTACCCTTACTCCCAAGGCTTGTGCTCCGAGCCACCTTATGATTTCGTTTCTAATTTACCCCCT
>ML814538.1:196920-216976 GCA_009831015.1 Picea engelmannii | reverse complement strand
GACACACACAATGTTAATACACTATTTCAGTTAGAGTGATTGTTGGACAAGAAGGGGTTCCAATATATACAACTAAATGAATTAAAAAAGTAGTTTTGTGGAGGTTTATACCATTTATGAAAATAGATTTATCATCATCACACACACGTGCGTGCATGCGCGCAGGCACACACACACACACAATATTAATACATTATTTCAATTAGAGTGATTCTTGTATTTTTCATGACCCTGAAAGAAAAAACCATACAAAATGTGTGATCGATTGAAGGTAAACAATTGGAATAAGAAAAGTTCCACAACTAGAACTACCATTTAATGCAATCCAATAAATCTCGCACTTGTCATGCATACATTATGTTAAGCATCGCTAAGCACACAACTTGCAACTCTCATTGTAATAATGTAAGAACCTAGCCTAGATTCATGTTTTACTAAAATTCCCCATGAATATTTTAGAAAAGAAATGAACCAAGTAAGAACCTTGATGTATCCATCCTTCATTTTACTTTACCCCACAAAACTTTCTAAAGTGTGTGTTTTAAATTTCAAATGAATATTATCACAAACTATTTAAAATGTAAACTTTAATTTTTTGAAATTGAAAAATATTTGTCTTGATTATTTAAATATTTTCTAAATTTTAATATTTTTTTATTGTATTATTTGACTTGGTTAATTTTTTTTTATTAAAACCTTCCTTATGTTTTTTAAATTTAGGTAAGAATGCCTTTATCTAATATTTAGTCATCAAATCCATAAACACAAATCTACAGTAAAAAACATCCATTCCATTACCTTACTTCCTTTTGTCTTTTCTTTAATTAAATTGAAAATTTATATTCATCTTCACATTTAACTAATAAATATTGATAAATATTCAATCCATTACCTTACTTAAGAAGAGTAGTAAAATAATCAAATCACTTATCTTATCCGGTGTGGGATAAATGGTATCTTAATGAATATAAAATTTTATAAATTATAATTAGGTTTTAGGTTTTAAAATAGAAAATTCTATTTATTTAAAAAGAAATAAAAAAATTCAAACATAACTTTGTTTTAATTAAAATAACTAAAATATTTATGTATTGTATTTAGTAATGTCTATCACACCAACAACCATGTTTTTTTAGTAGTTGAAGAACAACCATGTTTCTTCATTGGTTGAAGATGAACAATACAACTTGAAGTATTACTATGCATCACTTAAAAAGTATCACACTAACAATCATGTTTTTTTTAGTAGTTGAAGAACAACCATGTTTCTTCATTGGTTGAAGATGAACAATACGAGCTTGAAGTATTGCTATGCATCACTTAAAAAGTATTGTTAACATCGAACTTATAGGTTGAGGTTGGCCTTGTTAATAGATGACTTAGTTAAATGATTAACATCTTTTATATTAAAAATCATAAATCTTCACAAATGCCAATGTGAACTTTAATAAATACTTTGGTTTCTGTGGGAGGGGGCATTAATAGGAAAATACATTATATTAGAAAAAATTTATATTATTAGAAAAAAATTATAAATTTTTTCTAATAATATAAATTTTTTCTAATAATATCCTCTCTTTAGAGGGTGGGAGGGAGGCATTATTAGAAAAAATTTATAATTTTTTTTTAATAATATAAATTTTTTCTAATAATGTCCCCCCTCCCACCCTCTATAAAAAATTATTAGAAAAAAATTATTTGTGAACTTTAACAAATACTTTGGTTTCTATGGGAACATATCAATCTAACTTATTTCTCAATTCTACCTATTTTGGGTTGTCAATTCTACCTATTTTGGGTTGTGAAAATGAAGATGTGACTTTCATTACAATATCCAAATTTCCATCCTTAAGGATCTTCACATCTCCCTAGCATTTAGCTTTAAGGATCTTCACATCTCCATAACATTTGCATTTAGCTTTAAGGATCTTCACATCTCTATAACATTTGCATTTAACTTTAACACAAGAATGAAAGAAAAAAACTCACAACATGCCAAAATTGTACTTGCATATCTCATTTATTTCTCTTTGCACTTTCACGATTGTAACATAACATCTAACACTCAGTGACAATCCATGTGACAACATTCTCAATTTAAGGATATGATTTTTTTTTTAATTTATGTGATTAATGACATAACATGGACCACTTAGTAGTAGTCACAATTCAAAGAGAAAAAAACATTATAGTTAATCTAAGTTAAAATGATTAAATGAAGGTAAGATTTTATTTAATATTCATTTTTTTCTTTTCATGGTTAATAAAATGAAACCTTATTGTTAATAAAATGAAAGTTTAGTATTATATTTTAAAAAATTAAACATTTCTTTATTATTTGATTTTGTATTTTTGTTAATTCTAGATTATTATATTTTGAAAAATTAAACAATTTGTTATTATTTGATTTTGTAATTTTTTTTGGTCAATTCTAAATATATAAAATTGTTATTTTTAATTTATAAAGAGATTTATCATTTTCAAATATTTTTAATATATTTTTTTATTATTTGATTTTGTAATTTTTTTAGTCAATTCTAAATTATTATATTTTGAAAAATTAAACAATTTGTTACTATTTGATTTATTTGATTGTGTATTTTTTTTTCAATTAAATATATTTTGAAAAATTAAATATATAAAATTGTTATTTTTAATTTATATATTTGATTTATTTGATTGTGTATTTTTTTTTCAATTAAATATATTTTGAAAAATTAAATATATAAAATTGTTATTTTTAATTTATAAAGAGATTTATCATTCTCAAATATTTTTAGTACAATTGAATTATACAATATTAAATAGTTTAGTGCATTTAAAATCATAATTAAATTTAAGATAAAAATATATATATTTTTTCTTTTCATTATTTTAAAATAATAATAATAATTTTTAATGATTTAAATTAAGATTTTTTAATATAATAAATAAAATATTTTTTTATTAAATATAAATATTATAATTAAAAAAAATCAATTTAATATTAATTTTTTTTTTATTATTTATTTAATTTAAATTAAAAAATAATATTATTTATTAAATAAAAAAACAATATTATTTAATAAAAAATAAAATTAAAAATTTAGTGTATAAATATAAATCTTTAAAATATAAAAAAATCCATATCAAATAAAAATATATATTTCTAAATTATTTTTAAACAAAAATTTAATAATATTTAATGATAATTATTTCCTCTTGCTTTAATTAAAACACAACTTTTTTACCTTCGTGTCCATTGTAACTTCTTAGTGCACAGTTTAAAAAAAAAATCATTTTTATACATGAAATTTGCCTATTCCCAGTTCTAAACTTTTTTCCCTTTTTGTCGTTTGTAGTTTGTCCCACACAAATTTTAAGATTTTATGATAACTGGATTTAGGCATGAACTTTGCCTATTTTCCCAAATTTTTAGTATATACGAGTTTATTACTTAGACGTTTTTTTTAATATTATAATTCTTAGAGGTAAAATGTAAAAATATAATTCAGTAAATTTCATTTTTATAAAGAATAATATTATTTAGCTGTGTAAAAGTTGGTCCTTAAAATGATCTAAAATGTGAAAATATAATTAGGTAAATTTCATTTTTATAAAGAATAATATTATTTCATTGAGTAAATGTTGGTCTTTTGGTTGTGGTTTATATATTCAAAATGATAGACTTTATTTATTTTTCACAATTATATATATATATATATGAAAATATAATTAGGTAAATTTCATTTTTATAAAGAATAATATTATTTGATTGAGTAAATTTAAAATATATTTTGATTTCTTTTTTGTGGTTTATATATTCAAAATGATGGAATTTATTTATTCTTCACAATTATATATATAGAGAGAGGGGTTAATTTCATTTTTATAAAGAATAATATTATTAAATGTTGGTCCTTAAAATATATTTTGATTTTTTTTTTTGTGGTTTATATATTCAAAATGATGGTTTATATATATATATATATATATATAGAGAGAGAGAGAGAGAGAGAGAGAGAGAGAGAGAGAGAGAGTAGCACTCACTTTGAAGTGATCATCTTTATCGATGCTTCCAAAGAATTCAATATGGAGGCTGATGATTTATGGAAGAAGGCTTTCAAGGATCACTGGTACTATTTACTACACACAATGGAAGAGAACAACAAAGGGTCTACGAGGAGCTTTAGAGTTTTCTAGTCTATGCTTGAGTAGCTTTTCCATGTGTCAAGAGTTTCCCCATTAGTATGGTGGGTAAGACTAGAACTTTTGGTAATTTCCTAGGTTGGTATGATAGTTGGTTGGTTGGAGATTATTTTGTAAAGGCATATGTTAAGATGATAAGAAGTTGTAAATCCAATTATATTTCTAATATAATGAACAATTTTCTTTTTGGAAAACATATGTAGTTGTAAATAGTGAATAATAAATAGAGTATACTCTTGAAATAAGGAGAAGGGAAACTTCAAGGGAAATGGGATGGATACATTGTGGAAGAAAAAAAGAAAGTGTTTTTTTTAGTGATGCTAGATTGTAATGGGAAATTTTTACTATTTAGTTTTGAAAGGAAATTTGTTTTAAAGACTATAATGTGCTTGTTAAACACTTTTAGAAGGATTTTTGAAGTTGTGTTTGTCTTATAGATTGATTCCATTGCTTATATGTATAGACAATGTTTTTTTTTTTTAAGTAAAAAAGATAGTACCTGCTATATTAAGTTATCAGAGAAACATGGACAAAATACACAGAGATATAGTCGTTCTGAGCCACCAAAAATGCTGTCGTTTTATCGGAAACTAGCATAGTTTGGAAAACTGTTTTGCCCTCTGTCCTGCCCGAAGGAAACTAGGACAGATGGCCATATTTCAAGTTTACAAGTAGCAACAGCATGATTAAAACATAAAACAAACTAGCATAGGAGAACTTAGATACCTGGTGACCTGTCGCCCTTGCCTATCTGCCACGTGGACCTGGCTGGGATGGTGAACGGTTGCGCGCAAAATGAACATTTCCTCTTTGCTAGAGTGTTGGAGTACGCGTCAAGGAGCAAGTCTAGACGTTGTCCCATGAGGAGGGCTCTGTGCTCTTGGTCTGCCATGTGGCCTCGGAATTCGAACACCAAAGCCAGATGCTCTGCACGGAGGAGTGGACCATGCAAGTCATGATTGCCTACGTCGTTGAAGGTTTCGTTCCCCACTTCCATGTTCATCCCTGCTCTAGCCTCGATCACATTCAGTCCTGCACCAGCCGCATTCGCCTTCATCCCTGCTCTGGTCTCGTCCACGTTTCCTTCTACGCAAGCATTGTCCTGAGCCTCGAACTCGTTCGTTACCTTCTCAGCATGGCTGGTGGGGCTGTAGTCACCCGTCCACGATATCTCTTCAACAATACAAACAGGGAATTCGTCGGTCGGCTTGTCTTTAGGACCGCTACCAGCCTGCAAATCCGGCGCCATGGCTTGGGGTTCCAGGGTAGTCACAAATTCCTCCAGGTACAACGTTTCATCAACATAGTAGGTTGGAAACTCGTCCACAGCGCCTCCCTCCAGACTGCTTCCAGGCTCAATTGTGACGTAGACGCCACCCGACGAGCACGTCCGCGGTCACCAGGACCTTCTTCCTCTCTATGGCCCGAAGAACTTCGCGGTTCTTCTATCTCCCAATCGGTAGATCTGCACCCACAGTTCTCGTCTCCTGATCCTCTTTACTTACTTATCGAAGGATCGGAACTTCGTGCTTCACGAGTTCAGTGTTTGAGCACTAAACTCTCGGATCCCCGAGATCCGATGTCTCGAGCTTCTCCCGTTTCCTCGGGATTTCCACTTTATCGCAGCCTCCCACTATCGCGACTTCGCCGCTCGCGACTCCCAGCACTCGGTCCTCCAACTCCCGAGTTCCGATGTTCCGAGACATCGATATTCTCCTCTCGTGCCTTCAGATCCTCCCGTCTCGCGACTTGATCCTTCAGTGATTTGGGCCTTCAACTCACGAGTCCCGAACTCGCGAGACCCCCGCTCTCGGCCACCTGTCGTCTACTCACTTCTGCGGTCCCACACAGATTTCGTCACCGTCGGGATATCGCCCTTCGTGACCTCGTGGCTTCCGATGCGTAAAGTTGGAGTCTTACCTCACGAACTCCCGATATGCCGATCCATGAGTAGAACCCACGCTCCTCGTGATCCCGATCGACGGCTCCTACCCTTCCGAGCTTCGAACTTCTTCTGCTCCTGCCCTATAGCCTTCTTGCGCCTCCGCAAGATCCAATGGCTTCAACACTTCACGGATTCTCCTCGGATAATTTCGTCCGTCCACTCCTCTTCGTGCACAATCCATGAACAAGAAGTATCTCTCCACGAGATTTGTTTGCCAACTTGCGTCCCTTCCGTTCAACCTACTCACGCAACTTCTCTCCGCTTCCCTTCAACAACCTTGAAGGTCTATCCCTCCTGAGCTTTCACGACTTCAATTCCCTCAGGAAGAATCTCTTGCACGCACTCCTTGCGGCAAATCTCCAAACACGACTAAGTGATGAAGATTTCGATCCTGCGCACTCCTGCAGCAGAAATCCTTCAATCCCTTTGCTCAGAATCGCAACTCTGAGTCTTCGTCCAGCCCGCGCATGCCTTGCATGGCTCCGGTGCCAAATCTGCACTTCTGAGAACTTAGAACAAAAGTTATCCCAACTTGAACCCTGCAGTCACACACTCCTTGCGGACACATTCAACTGCACCCCTTGCAGGAATTCTCTGGTTCAAGATAGAGAAACAATTGAAACTAACTCCTTGTTCTCCCAGACTTCACTTCAACCATGAAATCACATACACAACATATAAAAGCGAATGTATGACAAGAAGCAAACATTCATGAGCATAATATCATCAATACACAGAGAATAACACATCCATGGAATTGAATCAAAGCTTTTCTATTAATTCAATATCTGTACATGGAAGTTCTTCATACACCTCTCCGCTACTCTTCTCTTCTGCTTTTTATAATGTTACAATGTACAAAGGAGGGTATCTATATCCATTCTCCCTCTCGAATTTCTAAGCTATCAAATCTAGAAGTAAATATTCTATCTACTTTACATTAAATCTATTAATGCCTCATCTACCTAAGGACGTGAGCTATCCGCTCAAGGTCCATTACAATATACAAAGTGCGCTTTCATAAATTTCTTCATTAAAGACTTGCACAATAATCTCAAGGTGAAATTCAAAAATAAATCATGCTGGCTTGTCCAGCTGTCTCCTGCTTTCACGCTGGCTCGCTTGACGTGGGCGATGCTCCTGCATCATACTCCCTTGCTTGAAAATTTTCATGGGCTCCTATCCATGAGCTCCTGCACGGTCTGTCCATGTTTCTGTATCATCGCTTCGCTTTCCCAGCTGGCATCCTCCACTGGGTGATTCTTCCATTTGACCAGATATTCAAAATACTGCTTTCGTCTGGTCTTCTTACTCACTCACTTGTCCAGTATGTACTCCATCTGAGGCTTCTCTGCTATCGGCATCTTCTTCTGCCACTGGACTTCTGGCTGTTCATCATTTCCAGCTCCTGCTTCTTCAGTCCTGTATGGATATAGATCTGCGATATTAAATATCGGAGATATTCCAATGCCATCCGGCAACTCAATCTCATACGCGTTCTCTCTGAATTTCTTCAGGACTCTACACGGTCCAATTTTCTTCATCTTGAGTTTATTATATGTTCCCCTCGGAAACCTTTCCTTTCTCAGATGTGCTAGAGCCAGATCACCAACTTCAAATTGAAGTTGTCTCCGATGCTGATATGCTCTGCGCTTGTATTCCTGATTTGAATTTATCAGTCGCTGCTTCACCTTGCTGTGAAGTTCTTTCATTGCCTCAACAAACTCTTCTGCACTAGCGTTGCTAGTAGCAGTCTGTTCTGACTCCATGAGTTCAGAAACTCCTCTCGGCTGCCTGCCGTATACAATCTCAAACGGACTCTTCCCTGTACTCCGATTCACCGAATCATTGTACGCAAACTCCGCCTGAGGCAACACATTGTCCCAGCTGCTATGGTGTTCTGTCACCAAGCTTCTCAACAAATCCCCCAGACTCCTGTTGACGACTTCCGTTTGTCCGTCTGTCTGCGGATGATAAGCAGAACTAAACGCCAGATTAGTTCCTAGCTTCTTCCATAACGTCCTCCAAAAATGCCCGATGAATTTTGTATCCCTGTCCGAAACTATGCTTTTCGGCAATCCATGGAGTCAAATGACCTCCTTGAAAAACAAATTCGCGATGTGTGTCGCATCGCTGGTTTTCTGGCATGGAATGAAATGTGCCATCTTCGAAAACCTGTCAACCACCACAAAGATTGAATCAACTCCTCTTTGCGTCCTCGGCAAACCCAAGACAAAATCCATGCTTATCGCCTCCCATGGTCTCTCTGGTATGGGCAATGGCTGATAAAACCCTGCATTCTGCTTTCTCCCCTTCAAATGCTGACAAATCCGACACCTGTCAACAAATCTCTTGACATCCGCTCTCATGCCTGGCCAAAAATATGATTCGCTCAACTTCGCAAATGTCTTGTCTTGGCCAAAATGACATGCTAAGCCTCCACTGTGCTTCTCCTTCAACAGGTTCTCCCTCATGGAGCAATTCAGAATGCACAATTGATTGTCTCTGAACAACAATCCTTCCTGGATCATATAATCTATCCACGAACTTCGATCTCTGAGAACTGGATTCTCAGCTGCTTCATATGCTTCTTCGAAATCTGCATCACCTGCATACATGTCTCTAAGATTTTCAAAACCCAAGGTCTTGACTCGGAACTCCTGCAACAGCAAACATTTCCTGCTCAAAGCATCAGCCACTTTGTTAGCAGTTCCTAAAATGTGTTTAATTACAAATGTGAAATTTTGCATATACTCTACCCATTTTGCATGCTTCTGATTCAACTTCTCCTGTTGACTCACAAACTACAATGCATGATTATCACTATACAATACAAACTCTTTTGGGATCAAGTAATGCCTCCACTTCTTCAACGCCTGTATGATAGCATAAAATTCTTTATCATACGTGGAGTACTTCAGTTTTGCTTCATCCAACTTCTCGTTGAAATATGCAACCGGTCTGTCCTCCTGACTCAAGACCGCTCCTATGGCATATCCTCTTGCATCACATTTCACCTGAAATGTCTTCTGAAAATCTGGCAACACCAAAATTGGTTGCTCGGTGATCTTCCGCTTCAGCAGATTGAAGCTCTTCTCAGACTCTGTTGTCCAATGAAAAGTCTTGTGTCACTTCTTCATTGTGTCCATCATTGCTGCGCTAATTCCACTGAAATTCCTGATGAATTTTCGGTAGAAACTAGCCAAACCATGGAAACTCCTCACCTTGAAAATATTTCTTGGTGATGACCAATTCTTGATCACTTCCACCTTCTCTGGATCCATCTTTAATTCATTTGCCGATATTACAAAACCCAAGTAAATGAGCTCTATCTGCATGAATGAGCACTTCTTCATATTGATCAACAACTTCTCCTGCTGTAGCTTCCTCATCACAATGGCCAAATGCTTCAAATGTTCAACCTTCGTCTTGCTGAAAATCAATATATCATCCAGATATACGACTACAAATTTCCCGATGAATTCCCTCAGGACTTCATTCATCAGCGTCATGAATGTGCTCGGCGCGTTTGTCAAACCAAACAGCATGACCAATCATTCGTACAAACCTTCATTTGTCTTGAATGCTGTCTTCCATTCATCACCCTCTCTCATGCGAATATGGTGATATCCGCTTTTGAGATCAATCTTCGAAAAATAATTTGCCCCACTCAGGCAATCCATCAGATCATCCATTCTCAGTAGTGGAAATCTGTACCTGATGGTAATTTTGTTGATCGCTCTTGAGTCGGTACACATCCTCTAGCCTCCATATTTTTTCGGACTGAGCACTATTGGAACAACACATGGACTCAAGCTTTCTCTGACCAATCCTTTGTCCAACAAATCCTGGACCTGGTTCTTTACCTCCTCATTTTCCTGCGGTGTCAACCTGTACGCAGCTTTATTTGGTAAACTCTCTCCTGGTATGAGATCGATATGATGACTCACACTTCTCATCGGTGGCAACGAATGAGGTAATTCGTCCACGATGATGTCA
Source organism: Picea engelmannii (assembly GCA_009831015.1). NCBI lineage: Eukaryota > Viridiplantae > Streptophyta > Pinopsida > Pinales > Pinaceae > Picea > Picea engelmannii. Next base: position 206,844 of record ML814538.1, on the reverse strand, counting down.
GCGAACTCTCCCAGCAGTTCCTGAATCTCTTCTAGTAGATCATCCACTCTTGTGCTGGTCAGAACAATCCTCAGCTTCCTGACAACAAAGAATTGTGGATCTTCATTCTTCTCAACCTCTGTAAGAAGCTCCTTCCCACTCATGAGAAGTATTGTGCTGCTTACTTCCTGCTTCACCTCCTTATCTTTTATCGGAAGCAACCTGTGTGTCCTCCCATCCTTCTCTAGAGTATATGTGTTCATTCTCCCATCATGAATCACATTTCTGTCATATTGCCATGGTCTACCCAGCAATAGATGACATACATCCATGGGAATAACATCACACAAGATTTTATCATTATATCCTCCTATTTTGAATTCAACCAAGCACTGTTTAGTAACACTCACCTGATGTCCCTTCTGTAGCCATGAAACTTTATATGGACTCGGGTGACCAGTTGTCTCCAGCTCCAGTTTTTCTACCATCTCGGTCGAAACGAGATTATCAGTGCTTCCACTGTCCACAATGACCTTGCATTTTCTGTCCTTGGTCTTGCATGTGGTTTTGAAAAGTTTGGTCCTCTGAGCTGTGTCCTCCACCTCTTTCTCGGGTGTTAAGAGAACTTTGTGCACCGTCAGTGACCTTCCACTTCCTGTACCATCATCATTCTCAACATCACGCCTCTGTGCTTCAGCGATGTGAGCTTCTCCAATATCCTTCTTCTTCTCTGGACACTCGAATGACTTGTGCCCATTCTTCCCACATGTAAAACATGTGATTACTCCACCTCTTCCTCTACCTTGACCTCTAGTACGAGGAAGAGTGTTTGCATCAGCATAATCTCCTCGCTGAGCATTTTTCTGTCCTCTTGGTTCAACATATGGTTGCCTCTGTTGTGAGGTTCCACCTCTCTCAACCTTACCCTGAGGTTTCTTCCATTCCTCTTTGGGCTTCTGGAATTTATCCTGGGAAATCGCCTTGCCTCCGGGATGACTTCTGCCTCGCCCTCGCTGACCTTGTTTACGGCTCAGCTTCTCTTCGACTTTCAGAGCCATCTGATAAGCATCTTCCACCGTCCTGATGGTTAGCATGCTTAGTTCATCCTGAATGTTGTATCTCAGACCATTCGGATATCTCGCAACCTTCTCATCATCGCTCTCCCGATAACCTGCTCTGATGTTCAGTCGATAGAACTCTTCAGTATATTCTTTGACTGTCATCAGTTTCTGTCTCAGGTTCTGCATTCGCCTGAACAGTGTAATTTGATAGTCCCTTGGGATGAACTTCGCCTTCATCTTCACGATCATTCGATCCCAACTTTTTATCTTTTGCTTGCCTTTGCAGCGTCTATCAGCTTGTAGCTCGTCCCACCACAATGTTGCATGTCCCTTCAAGTGCGTAACTGCATGCTTGACTTTCTTATCCTCTTCGATATCCTCATAGTCAAAGTAGGTGTCAAGAGCTCAGATCTAGTCCAATAGCTCTTCTGCATCCAGATTCCCTTCATAGACTAGAATGTCCATTTTTGCCTTCGCACCCATTCTGGCAATGGCTTTGATCAACCGCTCGGTTGATGCATCTTCTGCTGCGACCTCTCCTTCATGTCTAGCTTCCTCTTCCACCTCGGAATCACTAAGATCCCCAACACCAACTCCGCGTCTTTGTGTTGTCTCCATCTCCTCAAGCCTTGCTCGGAGATCTCTCATCTGCCGCTCCATTTCTGGATTTCCTGCTGGCCTACCTCTTCTTTGCACCTCCCTGTCCTCTGGGTATGGTGACTGTCTTTCTCTTCTGGGTGGCATGGTGTATTCTATCTCTCTCTGCTACAGGAAACAAAGAGTCTTCCTCGCTCTGATACCACTCTAACACAGACGCCACCCGACGAGCACGTCCGCGGTCACCAGGATCTTCTTCCTTTCTACGGCCCGAAGAACTTCGCGGTTCTTCTATCTCCCAATAGGGAGATCTGCACCCACAATTCTCGTCTCTTGATCCTCTTTACTTACTTATTGGAGGATCGGAACTTCGTGCTTCGCGAGTTCAGTGTTTGAGCACTAAACTCTTTGATCCCCGAGATCCGATGTCTCGACCTTCTCCCGTTTCCTCGGGATTTCCACTTTATCGCAGCCTCGCACTATCGCGACTTCACCGCTCGCGAATCCCAGCACTCGGTCCTCCAACTCCCAAGTTCCGATGTTCTGAGACGCCGATATTCTCCTCTCGTGCCTTCGGATCCCCGCGTCTCGCGACTTGATCCTTCAGTTATTTGGGTCTTCAACTCACGAGTCCTGAACTCGCGAGACCCCCGCTCTCGGCCACCTGTCGTCTACTCACTTCTGCAGTCCCACACAGATTTCGTCACCGTCGAGATATTGCCCTTCGCGACCTCATGGATTTCGATGCGTAAAGTTGGAGTCTTACCTCACGAACTCCCGATATGCCGATCCATGACTAGAACCCACGCTCCTCGTGATCCCGATCGACGACTCTTGCCCTTCCGAGCTTTGAACTTCTTCTGCTCCTGCCCTGTAGCCTTCTTGCGCCTCCGCAAGATCCAATGGCCTCGACACTTCACGGATTCTCCTCAGAGAATTCCATCCGTCCACTCCTCTTCGTGCACAATCCACGAGCAAGAAGTATCTCTCCATGAGATTTGTTCGCCAACCTGCGTCCCTTTCGTTCAACCTACTCACGCAACTTCTCTCCGCTGCCCTTCAACAACCTTGAAGGTATATCCCTCCTGAGCTTTCACGACTTCAATTCCCTCAGGAAGAATCTCTTGCACACACTCCTTGCGAAAAATCTCCAAACACGACTAAGTGATGAAGATTTCGATCCTGCGCACTCCTGCAGCAGAAATCCTTCAATCCCTTTGCTCAGAATTGCAACTCTGAGTCTTCGTCCAGCCTACGCATGCCTTGCACGGCTCCGGTGCCAAATCTGCACTTCTGAGAACTTAGAACAAAAGTTATCCCAACTTGAACCCTGCAGTCATGCACTCCTTATGGACAAATTCAACTGCACCCCTTGCAGGAATTCTCTGGTTCAAGATAGAGAAACAATTGAAACTAACTCCTTGTTCTCCCAAACTTCACTTCAACCATGAAATCACATACACAACATATAAAAGCGAATGTATGACAAGAAGCAAACATTCATGAGCATAATATCATCAATACATAGAGAATAACACATCCATGGAATTGAATCAAAGCTTTTCTATTAATTCAATATCTGTACATGGAAGTTCTTCATACACCTCTCTGCTGCTCTTCTCTTCTGCTTTTTATAATGTTACAATGTACAAAGGAGGGTATCTATATATGTTCTCCCTCTCAAATTTCTAAGCTATCAAATCTAGAAGTAAATATTCTATCTACTTTACATTAAATCTATTAAATGCCTCATCTACCTAAGGACGTGAGCTATCCGCTCAAGGTCCATTACAATATACAAAGTGTGCTTTCATAAATGTCTTCATTAAAGACTTGCGCAATAATCTCAAGGTGAAATTCAAAAAGAAATCATGATGGCTTGTCCAGCTGTCTCCTGCTTTCGCGCTGGCTCGCTTGACGTGGGCGATGCTCCTGCATCAAATTGCCATGGTATGAATGCTACGCTCTGTCCTAGGCTCAATGATAATGGCATGTAGTGCCAATTGGTCAGTGCATGCCCTCTTCCGGAGAATGGAAGTCACCATCGACAAAGCGCGTTGCAGGTTCTTCCTCCTTTGCCTTTGCTCTTTGTGGGTGTACCAGGCTGAGCCTTGGCGAGGCCTGCCTCGCTTCCTAGTCATTGTTGCTGAGGGGTGGATAAAAATATAGAGAGAATGCACCGAAATGAAAGTGAGCCAAGATGATAGGGAACCAGAGATGCACCAGAGCTCCCAACCGGCGGGGAGGTCCAAAACGAGAGCGAGCCAGCTCTGTCCAAGCGCTCGAATTTTTGAATTACCAAATGACGGATTCACCTGGCTACCCATTAACGTTGTCATATTGAGTGTGGTCTGAGTGAGAGATTTCGCACGAGGGAGGAGTCCCTCCTCCGTATAACGGTTGTAATGGCCGACTACCATCGTAAATGCGGAGAGGATGGGTGGTGGCCATCAGCATTTAAGAAATGGCTTGGTGTTGAGCCATGTGGCGAGGCATCGCCACGTGTCACCTCATCCGGGGCTTGTATAGACAATGTTGCAAACAAGTTTGTTCTCGAATATATACCTTGTTACAAAGATACAGATATTTTAAGCATTTTTGTATTGAAGTATGCATACATATGTAGAACTTTTAAATCCAACTATCATCTATTATTAATTGTGTTAGTGACGGAAGTCACTCCTGGATTGCTAGCAGGAGAAGAGCCCGATGCCCATCAGTTTAATGTCACGATTTTTTATAAAGGGGTGATCAAATGGAAGGAAACTCATAACAATATCGTCTCAACTCTGAAACTAGGCCACGCATGCACGAGCAAGTGAGGTTTTGCGTAAACTTCAGACAGTGAGTTGTAGTAAAGGGTGAACAGGCAGAAGACTTGTACAAGAGAAAAGCGGAGGTCTGTTATAAACATCAGGTTTCTAACAGACTAAGGAAGAAGACATCCAAATGCGATATCATCTTACATTCAAACGCAAAGCCAGAGAATGCAACAATGCAACAATAAATCTTTTATCATAACATAACTGCAATAACTCGTGCGACTCAGTCAATCACTAACTCTCTTAGCATGAGACGAAAACTAGACAGAGTAAGAAGAACTGTCTGTCATAAAACAAGAAATCTCATATACAGATGCATAAGCTAAAAACTAGAATAGCTGCTAAAACATTACAGTCGGGAGCTCTTCTCTACCATCGATGATTACAAAATGGAAAAAATGCCTACATATACTCTTCCCTTCCTTTCCTCCAGTGGAGGTGTCTCAAAAATTTCAAAGGGTGATGTCTCCTCAATCAAATCCGTCCTTTGTTCCCCTGTAATATGCCTCTTTAATTCAGCATGGCTCAAGCCAGGGTGGTAGCTAAGCCCTTTGAATGTTGAATTGGCGTGTGCAGGTTCCTCTGGCGGCTTGAAGACTTGGCGTGGCTTCCCTGAGGAGAAATGGTACAGGGGACCCTCCCGGGTAGACTTTCGGTTGGGACCTCCATACTCTGCAATAAATAAGCGAGGTGAGGTTTGAGCCACCCTCTCTTTTCTTCATTAATCTTCAGCAGGTACTGTGATTTAGCCCATGTCGAATCGACATCTGGTACATCACTGTGCCTTCCCTCTACGATTTAGTTCGATGTTTTGGGGCCTGAGTGGCCAAATGACAAACATAAACACCCCTTCCCCAGGCCTCCTTCTTGATGACCAAGCGCCAAAACCATGGGCCCGATTCTGGGCGCCATCAGAAATTCGGGGTTCGGGATTTCAAAATGTAAGAAACGAGGGGCGCCCGCTCCTCGAAACTCCGATACCCAATATGCCGACCGGATGCCACCTATCCCAGTTGGATCGGACGATTCATATTTTCTTTGGCCCATGGCGCTTCCCCTTGCTAAACCGTGGGCAACTTGGTAGCCCCGATATCCCGATGACCGTTGATATGTTCTTATGGGTGAATCTGGGCCGTTGACAACGTAATTTCACCCCCTCATTTGATTGGAAGCTGTAAAACGAGATTTTTCCATGCTGCGCTCGGGCGATTCTCGTGTAACTTGCAGACCCAAATGCTCTCGAGCCCGAGACAAGAATTATCGCTAACATTAGGCTCCATGGGGGATAGAGTCGTCCCTGTGATGCTCTAAGAACTCATTCCGTGGCTTCACTGCCTTGCCATTGGGCTATGGAGTCAGGCTCAAAATATCTTGTTGTTGAAAATACAAGCCAAAAAATAAAAGAAACAAAATAAAGCTACGTGCTCAAAGGAGCTTATTTATATACAGTCCTAATGCTAATAAAATATTTTACATGGGCTAGGTGAAAGAAAACTTCCACCATAGCCATCCAACAGCTTCCTAGATAGAAGCTCCTTCCTTCTGTCAATGATCATCATCAGATGGTGTAGCCGTGACAGCAGAACGATTACACTCATCAACTCCTCCTTACAGGCTGGATTTGAGATGAAATAGGGCGGCTCCAAGGCATAGGGGAAATGTCACTCCATGTATTTGCTGACAGGGTCATCGAATGAGTGGCGAATTTCAGAGAATTGGCGACAGACAACCTCTTCTACTCCACAATTGTTCACATGCGGCCGAATATCTCTGATAAGCACATGCAGGTGAATAACTGAAGTGGGATCGCTGATCTCAGGTGGTGGCTGCTTACTGACTAGTTCTGAACAAAGGGAAAACTTCTCCTCTGGTTCTTTTTCCTCTTCCAGATAATCATCAAAGTCGGGAGGGAACAAAGCTTCTCCAACTTGCAGAGGTGGAACTATCCCCCACTCCTCTGTTTTGACCTCGAATGTAAACACATCATGGGAGATCTCGTGAAGGAAAAGGGAACAATCCTCTTCCACAACTACCACTTCATCGTTTTGATTTGATACAACAAGCTCATCGGGGGCAGATGTTAATGCGCTTATGAAATCTTCAATAATCTCCTCGAAAGAGCCATCTAGAACATCTGCCTTGGAGACTGGAAAATCCTCCCCATTGTCCTCAGATTCCAACCTTCCATGTTGGGCAGTGAGAGATTTTTCCTGCTCTATCAGTTCACTTAGAGCATCTTCTTCCCCCAGTCTTTTATCCTTACAACCCTCATCATCACAGCCTTCACTAGACAGAATCCTATCTGGGAGGATTTCTTCTTCTTGGCTCTCCCATGGGTCAGATTCATAATGACCATAAACAGGACCCATGGGAAAGCTTTTTCCATAATTTCCCTCAGTAGAGTTGCTAAGGGCCTCTGCTTCAAAGGATGGGAAAACCTCAGCGCACTGTTCAGCTTCCCACCTGTCAAATCTGGCAGTGATAGATTTTATCAGTTCCATAACTCCGCCCGAAGCGTCTTCTTCCTCCCTGGGATCTTCATAATCATTCATGGTAGAGATACCAAAATCATCTCCTTCAAAGGGTGGAAAATCCTCTGCACATCGCTCAACTTCCCACCTGTCAAGTCTGGCAGTGATAGATTTTATCAGCTCCATAACTTTGCCCGAAGTAGAAGAATGGGGAGGAGAAAGGACTGATTCCTGATCCAGGTCATCAGGATCATCCTCATAGCCTACATAAGAGACAACTCTATCTTGTATACATTTGTTGTAGTATCCCTCACAACAACTATGAAAAATCAACTTAGAGGGATAAAGCTCCTGACAATAGGTAGTGAAGGCTGCATGGAATTCATTGAGTGAAGAAATGCTAGTAGGGGGTAAAGAATGATACCATTTACGGGCATCCCCTGCTAACGAGAACATGAACATCTTTAGTAATACATCCTCATGATGTATCTCCCACTGACGCATGAGTTCATGAAATTCCCAGAGATGCTGAGCAGGGTTGTCCTCTTCACGCTCTCTAAATCTGGGCAAATAATCGCTCCATTCATCCAAAGAAGGGACATCATTAGGAAAACCAGGAATAGCAGAAAAATTAAAAGGAGCAAACCTTTGAGCCAGGATTTCCTCCATATCGAACCAGTGGAGTCGCCAATTGATCCTCGAATCATGGAGTCGCCAGGTGAAAGATGCGCAACTTCAAATATGCCTGGTCCTTTTTCATCATCAAAGGCCAGATCTTAACGTTGTCGTTACCCCACGAAGCTTCTCAGGCTGAGAAAGCAGCTGTTGAAACCTTCTCGAGAAAGCTCCTTAGGGTCATCTTTCAGGTGTGCTAACAGTAGTCACAGCTAAAACAGTGATGTGGAAACAATGGAGTCGCCACAGTGGAGTCGCCAGGTGCATAGTAGAAATCTTGAAGGGATCTAATGTCTGATGCACCTTCAGAATCAGAGGCTCAATGTCGTTCTGCCCAGGGAAAATCTTCAACTTCGTCCCCGGCAACGGCGCCAGAAATGTTGGCGATGGAAGTCACTCCTGGATTGCTAGCAGGAGCAGAGCCTGACGCCCATCAGTTTAATGTCACGATTTGTTATAAAGGGGTGATCAAATGGAAGGAAACTCAGAACAATATCGTCTCAACTCTGAAACTAGGCCAGGCATGCACGAGCAAGTGAGGTCTTGTGTAAACTTCAGATAGTGAGCTGTAGTAAAGGGTGAACAAGAGGAAGACTTGTACAAGAGAAAAGCGGAGGTCTGTTATAAACAACAGGTTTCTAACAGATTGAGGAAGAAGATGTCCAAATGCGATATCATCTTACATTCAAACGCAAAGCCAGAGAATGCAACAATGCAACAATAAATCTTTTATCATAACATAACCGCAATAACTCGCGCGACTCAGTCAATCACGAACTCTCTTAGCATGAGACGAAAACTAGACAAAGTAAGAAGAACTGTCTATCATAAAACAAGAAATCTCATATACAGATGCATAAGCTGAAAACTAGAATAGCTGCTAAAACATTACAGTCGGGAGCTCTGCTCTACCATCGATGATTACAAAATGGAAAAAATGCCTACATATACTCTTCCCTTCCTTTCCTCCAGTGGAGGCGTCTCAAAACTTTCAAAGGTTGACGTCTCCTCAATCAAATCTGTCCTTTGTTCCCTTGTAATACGCCTCTTTAATTCAGCATGGCTCACGCCAGGGTGGTAGCTGAGCCCTTTGAATGTTGAATTGGCGTGTGCAGGTTCCTCTGGCGGCTTGAAGACTCGGTGTGGCTTCCCTAAGGAGAAATGGTACAGGGGACCCACCCGGGCAGACTTTCGGTTGGGACCTCCATACTCTGCAATAAATAAGCGAGGTGAGGTTTGAGCCACCCTCTCTTTTATTCATTAATCTTCAGCAGGTACTGAGATTTAGCCCACGTCGAATCAACATCTGGTACATCACTGTGCCTTCCCTCTGCGATTTAGTTCGACGTTTCGGGTACCCGAGTGGCAAAATGACAAACATAAACACCCCTTCCCTAGGCCTCCTTCTTGATGACCAGGAGCCAAAACCATGGGCCCGATTTTGGGCGCCATCGAAAATTCGGGGTTCGAGATTTCAAAATGCAAGAAACGAGGGGCGCCCGCTCCTCGAAACTCCGATACCCGATATGCCGACCGGATGCCACCTGTCCCAGTTGGATCGGACAGTCCAGATTTGCTTTGGCCCATGGTGCTTCCCCTTGCTAAACCCTGGGCAACTTGGTAGCCCCGATATCCCGATGACCGTTGATCTGTTCTTATGGATGAATCCGGGCCGTTGACAACTTAATTTCACCCACTCATTTGATTGGAAGCCGTAAAACAAGATTTTTCCATGCTGCGCTCGGGCGCTTCTCGTGTAACTTGCAGACCTGAATGCTCTCGAGCCGAAGACAAGAATTATCGCTAACAAATTGCAGGGGTGCACATTATCCTAGCAAATATATTTGAAAGTAAGAAATCATTTTGACAATATCTGTGAATCAAACATTTCATCTATAGAAGTATGTTCAAACCTAGAAGTGGCGATCCATTTATCAAATTCCATAGAAATATATGTTTTCATATTTGGAGGCCTCGATCCATGTGTGTATGGATTCTCCATGACTAGTCCGAGAGTTCTATTTAGTAATCCTACTTGGACCCACAAATTGTAGGATACAATAACTTATCAGCCTATACATGGTCAAATTTGTTTTTCCATTTGGTGGCCATCGACGTGTTGTTCCTTCACATGATTGATGAATTCGACGACACTACGTGTGATTGGAATAATAGATGAATGGATCATGTACTTGTTATGATTGCTCGAAAGAATGAATTCGAGGTTCACTAATTAAGCAATATTACACCACGTGAGTTCATATTTAATAATTTGAAATTCTAAGAAATGATAACAATATATACCTAGTATATATGTCT